>PVJA010010055.1:0-25509 GCA_004027025.1 Myocastor coypus
AGGAGAAGGAGAAGGAGAAGGAGAAGGAGAAGGAGAAGGAGAAGGAGAAGGAGAAGGAGAAGGAGAAGGAGAAGGAGAAGGAGAAGGAGAAGGAGAAGGAGAAGGAGAAGGAGAAGGAGAAGGAGAAGAAGAAGAAGAAGAAGAAGAAGAAGAAGAAGAAGAAGAAGAAGAAGAAGAAGAAGAAGAAGAAGAAGAAGAAAAGAAAGGAAGGAAGGAAGGAAGGAAGAAAGAAAGAAAGAAAGAAAGAAAGAAAGAAAGAAAGAAAGAAAGAAAGAAAGGAAGGAAGGAAGGAAGGAAGGAAGAAAGGAGAAAATATATATTGGGGGAGTCCATACTAGAGGCCCTAGAAAATTCACAATTATGCATCCGTGTGTGTGTGTGTGTGTGTGTGTGTGTGTGTGTGTGTGTGTGTGTGTACTAATGTACACACACAAGCATGTAAGTGCACAGAAGGGAGAAGAAGAGAAGATAGACTAGATTAGGTTAGGCTAGATGCAAGACCATTACTATCACCATCAGGAGTCCTAGCAAGAGCTGTGGTTTTAGGCAGACTGCATTTTAATTCCTTGCCCCTGTAGTTGGGACAAGTTACACATCATTGTAAACATCAATTCTCCTCATCTGTAATATAAAACTTCATAATGCATTCTATATTGGAAAAATTAAATATATATAAAGAATAATCTAAGGCAGCCGCTATAGCCCATGCCTTTTTGGTTTCATTGTCATTCTTCTTTCAAAAGACTTTCACTTTGTCCGGCAAATCACAAATCGCAGCTTGCTAAGGCAAATCCAGAGCATTAGTAAACTCCTCAAAGAGAAATTTAATTAAAAAAAAAAAAAACTGTGAATGCTACAAGCTGTGCTTCCTGGGGCCCGGCTCATCTACCAAGAGGATGGAGACTCACATCAAGCCATCAGATGGAAAGATCAAAGGCTCAGACAGGGAAGCACAAGTTCCAGCTGGCACCTTCATGGCCCAAGCTTCCTTTGTTGGCATAGCTGTAGCATGGCTGACCCTTTTGCTGGCTGCTACACATCCTGCTGCTGTTTTAGGAAAGGAAAAATTAAGGCCTGCAGGGTTGAAAATAAATGCATGTTCCTCCATCCTATAAAAAGGAGGTAAAACATGAAAAAATTCAGAAGTATTACCTGATCTCCAAATCTGGAAACTAATTTCACTTGGTAGTACTACTTATAGCTGTGAAGTTCAATGTAACAGCCACTAGCCACATGTGACCACACATATTCAATTTGAGTTAAATTAAATTTCAAGTTCAAGTCCTCGGTCATACTAGCCTATATCATATGCTTCATTGTTACAAGTGGCCAGAGCATCACACTGAATATCAAAGCAAAAGAAGGAATGTTTCTATCATTTCAGAAAGTACTACTGGACACTGATCATCTACAGTGAAGAGGCAAACACAAAACTTATTAAATATATCTATTCAGACAATTTACTTGGATTCTTTTGTAAGGATCTTGGTTTTTGTGTGATTTGGAAACTATGAATAGTTCATAAGGGCAAATTAACTCTGTGCCCCTCAATCAAGACACCACAAGACGGAAGCTGTGGTGATGCAGAAGCTGTTTCCATGAAGGATTTGTTTCAATGGATGCTAGACTATAGGGGTTTTCCAGAAATCACCGCAATTTGCCCTCTTCCAGGATGAAATGTGCATTCCTCTTATCAGATGGACTTTCTCTTGGATTTTAGTTCTCTTGCTAGGAAAAGTAAAGCGCTCCTCACTGTCTCCTAAAATTCTGACTTTCCTACTGTGGCTTTATTTCCCCCATCAAATCACTATATCAACACCAAATGAAATATCCATAGTTTCCATGCAAACAGAAATGATTCAAGAATTAACATGTAATATATCAGTAAGTGACAACCCCAAAATCCCCTTGTTCAGTCAGTAAGACATCAGGGCCAAGTCAGAGGAAAGAGAGAATTTCAATGAAACAACTTCATAAGTTAGATCATTCTACCAGAAAACTATCCTGCCCTCTAAAATATTTAAGATCATGAGGAAAAATGAGATAACCGTGCAAAATTAAAGAAGCATAGCTAGGTATATTGTACATACTTTGAGTGCTGCTTCAAAAATGAAAGAAAACAGCCCTAAATGTCTTTTTAAATTGGTTCTGTGAAGATAAGGACAAGGGATAAGTGATGCAATGACTTCTCTTAAGTAGTGACATTTAAAGGGAGACTTGAAAGATGAGGAGCACAGGAAGCTGTAGACCAAAGTGATTCTGAGAGAAGGAATGAAGCCTGGATAGGTGGAAGAAAGAGTGTTAGTCAGCTTTCTTGACACTGAGACTTAACACCAAGAGCCCACAACTTAGTACCTTGGTCCATAACTATCTCTGGGGCAGAGACACCATGGCTTCGTGGCATGGAAGAGGACAGCTGCACCACACAGGCCAGCCAGGCAGTCAGGGAGGACTGAAGGATAAGAACACACCCCTCAAGTCACTGCCTTGGTGATGCACCTTTTACCACAAACCCTACCAGCAGAACAGCACTCTCTCCCTCTCTCCCTCAACACATATACTCGGTGAAAAGTATCTATGCCCTAAAAAGCAAAGGATTTGGGGAAACTATCAGTGTTGTGTCAGAAGACAGCAGGCCCACTCATGAGCACCTTCTCTTCCGTGTCTCCTAGGAGCTTCACCTTCCTAAACTGTCACCTCCACTCTTCCCAAACACGAACTTTATGTGGCAGGCATTGCCCCATTTCTGCATTTCCAGGAACTAACTCCAGGTGTGATTCAGAGGAGAAATAAGAATATATTTGCTGAAATTAATAAAATATAAAAATGTTGTTTCCAAAGATTCTTGTTTTGGAGAATAATTCTAAAATTAAGAAGAATTCAGGAACTTACAAGGTCAAAAGAGTTAGTAAAGTTAAAACTACAATAATTTAGCAAGTCTTTAAGTTCATATCAATAAATGAAGGTCCAGATTTATTTTAGTAATTCACTGTCTAGAACACGATAGCCTGTCCAGAATATTGTCAGGATCAAAAGGGCAAAGAATGATTTTTGTGCCTCCAATGAGGCTATTCTAAGCTATATAAATAAGAGTATTCTCGTTTATATTAGGAAAAAATTGATCCCAGTGTACCATGAAAATGGAGCCTATAAATCTCAGTAATGTCAGGAAAGAAACAGTACATTGAGTAGGAATCTGATTGGAAGGCCTGATGAAGAAAATTTGGTTGATTGTAATCCTTGTATATGACAGGAGTCGGTTTTTCTCAGCCCAGTTGTGCTCTGTGGGTATCTGACAAGTTTAAACTTCCAGCTTAAAGGAGTTCAATAAATTTCAAGTTGTTTTTATGTCAAAGGGTTGAATTTAGACAAGCTGTGTTGACTTCAAACCGGACAGCTGGAATTTGTATTTTTAGGCAATGGAAATTCCAGTGCAGCTTTGGCAGACACTGATGATTCCTTATTCTGGGACTCTGTGAAGTGCAATGTTTGTCACTTTTTCATTTGTTTCATTTTGCTACTGGAAAAGCCCACATTTTCTTTTTTTATTTAAAGAGAAATAAAAATACATTTAAAATGTTTCAGGTTTTTCAAAACAAGGTGATAGGAACTTAATAATGATTGTTATAGTGTATACTGGTATTTTCAAAGTAGTTGTTCAGATGACCAGATGTAGCTATGCAAAACTGATCAAACAGGCATCAACTGTTGCTTTCAATAAACCAATAGAAATTAGTAGTACATATATATAGTAGTACATATATATATACATGTATATTTTTTTCTTTTCTCCTTTCCCTCACCCCAGGTTTTTCTTTTTTTTCCTTTTAAGTGTAAACCACTGTGCAGATCACTGTGGTGATTCCTCAAAACACTAGGATTAGAGGCTCCACTCAACCCAGATATTCCCCTCTGGGTATTTTTCCAGGAGAATTAAAAAATCAAACTGCAGCAATATATGTGCACCCATGTTTATAGCAGTACCATTTGTCATAGATGAATCTTGGAAAAAACCCAAATATTCATCAACTGGGGAATGGATAAAGAAACTGTGTCATTTTTATACAATGGAGTATTACTCAGCTATAAAAATGATAAACTTGAGACTTTTATTGATAGATAGGTACAATTAGAGACCCTGCTCATAAGTGAAATAAATCAGACCTACATGTGTAAGCATTGTATTATCTCCCTAGTGTAAGAAATACACTAGGGAGTAAATAAAAGAGTAAATATAATCTAAAGGTATAATAGATGTTGTGAAGGGACAGAAACCCACGTTTTTCTAATAAGTTTAAATAATGCTCAGAAGACAGATTATAATTGATTGGTAAAAAATATAAAAGTCTGTGTAGCTTAATGTAAGCTAATCTTGTAATGAGGCTGTTATTAATGATAACTCTCCTTAGATGCTGCTTTCCAGTCACCTCACAAATTGCATAATTTATCTTGTTTCTAACTTCAATTTACAGGTGCCGTAGCGGCAGTAGTGTGGAGGCAGCTGCGATTGCAAGCAACACTGATATATTCTGGGCATGGCCTAGGTCAGCGCTTCCTCTAGAAAGCCAGAGAGAGCATGCAGACTGAAATCTGCCTTCCATAACATCTACACATAAGCAAGGCTTGTTTGTTTCTGTGAATAGGCTCCCAGACGTATACGCTTACTTTGGAAATTCTTTTCTACCTCCTCCGAAGCATAACTCTCAGAGGAAAGTTAAGATTAATAGTGCATCAGGTTATATGTAATCTCTCAATATTTCATTTTACATTAATCTTAGAACATTTGCATTTTGGAAATTAGAGTATCTAATGCATTGAGGTGAAACCCAGAGGCCTCATTTGGGTTAGATTTATTATCTACTAAATGACTTTCTTAGAAAATCTCTTTATCTCTTTTTCTTCCAGCTAATCTCAGTACTTGAAAAAGTTCCATTATAAAATTTATTAATACTTTTCAGATTTTTCTGCACAGCTTTTGGAAACTTTCTTACTGAGAGTAACATGCTAACAGGCACTGAGATGAATGAAGTATACATCTTTAAATGAATCAGTATTATTCAATGTTCTTTCTGTAAAAATCATGTATGTATGTATGTATGTATGTATGTATGTATTTATTTATTTATTTATTTATTTATTTGGTACAGGGTCTTTCTAACCAGCTCACACTCCTAGCACTCCTCTAGTCTCAGCTTCCACAACACTGGAATTACAGGTATGCACCGCAGTACCCTGGGGTTTGGGTGCTAGTGCAGCTTGTGGTGCCTGGGATCAAACTCAGCTCCCTGCACTTTCCAGGCAAGTACTTAGACCCCTGAGCTCTCTCTCCAGTTTGATACAGTGTTCTTGATCCTGCAGTGACTTACTACTAAATCATTGTTTGAGAAAGACATCACAATACTACTCCTAAATTCGGTTTTGGGCTCACTGAGTCAAGTTACTGGGACAGGGGTCAGTTGCTAGACGTCCCTTTCTTGAACAATCTGGGATTTTAGCGGCAAATAATAGGAATGCAATTTAGCATCAAAACTTTGGGTCTTATACTAAAGAAAAATGTAGGCTTTTATGTTAAAACTGGGTAAACAGGGCCAAGGCTATAGCTCAGTAGCATAAGTGCCTGCCTGTAAGCCCAAAGATAAGAGTCTGATCCCCAAAACCTTCCTCCCCAAAAAAGCTGGCAAAAAATGATATAATTAATAAAGGCCATAAAACAGACACAAGGGGCAACAGGAAAAGGGGGCAAAGGATATGGATAGAGACATGCAGCTGAGAAAGCTGAAATAGCACTTGGCGTGCCTTTCGATTCTCTATTGCTGCACTAACTTGAGTGCTATGTGTACCTATATGCTGGTCAGCTCCACATATGACTTACACAAGTGAGCACTGTGTAGTTTGGTGTGGAATTTTGGAGTTGGGGAGCACACTGAGCTGTCCTTTTGAAGACAGTGCAGCACACAAGCTCAAAACTTATAATGGTAGATGGAATTAAAGATAGTGGTGTGACAGAAATAAAAGTGAGACAGGATAAAGATGAGAAATGGAACTAGGACTGAAGTACAATGAATTTAGCCAACATTAGCTGTGGGATGGCAGGATTAGGCAGACCTGCAAGTGAAAGGATCAACCACAACCAAGGATTTAGGGTCGTTCTGGTTTTAAAATAAAACATTTTAGAATGTTCACATAAGGATACTGACATAAAATGAATGACTTCTTGCTCCAAAAGGGCTCCAGGCCCAAAGAGGGGAAGTACCGGCCATGTTGCTGTTGTCTGAGTACTAGATGCCAACCTCACTTCTATTGGGCACTGGACCTATTGTAGTCACACAACGGATTCAGGCTCCATTAGATGGAGGGTGTTCAAGGCCCCTTCTGCCTGGTGTGGAGGAGCTCAAGGCATGAGCAGGCTGAGAAATGAAGTTGTCAAGGAGATCCAAGCATGTGTGTGTGTGTGTGTGTGTGTGTGTGTGTGTGTGTACGTGTGTGTGTATGTGTGTGTCTCTGTGTGTGTTGTACAGACATAGACAGTTCCAACAGTAACCAAATGATGCTATTTCTCATTAAGTGACAACTTCATTTAGCAAAAACACCCTAAAACACTACCACCCTACATATATTTGATAATGTGGCTGGGAATAATTCTTAAAAACCATAACCACAAACCATGTAAAACTGCATTTTTCCTATGGTTAAGCAGATGGCAATAAAATGGATCAAGATAATAACAAAAAATGCAAACAAAACTACAAATACGGTTCAAAAGTCCTTTTAAAAATGGAAATGTTCCCTTATTCCATTTCTGAGAATAATGAAGACTGGCTGGAGGAATTTGAATTTAACTTTGAATAATTCTGTTGACCATTCACATTAAAACAAAATGTAGCACAGATCTCATAGCATGCATTTCAAAGGGCCTTTGGTGTTAGAGCATAGTAGATTTGTCATGGGTGTACATGAACTGTTCCTTTCTACGTACATCACAGTATGGGCATCAATATGTTTATCTTTTTACTTAAGTAAGTATGCTGGAAGGATACAAGTGAGATTTGGAAAAGAAAGCATGGAACAAACCTTAAGCAATAAAGTGGAAGAGAAAAAATGGAATGCATGACCCCATACTGTTAAGGAAAGTTCTTATTTGTAGTATCATTTACCCAAAATTTTGTGGTGACTGATTGTGACATTCAAGTGACAATAAGCCAAGAGCTTTCTGGTCAGAACACCTTAATGGTTCATCCCTTACAGACATATCGTCCTCCCACATATGAGTGGAGTGACAAACTAAGAGATTTTTCATGATCTTTTATGGCAACACTTATTTTAAGAACTGGCACTTAGAAAATTGGACTGATAAAAATATAAAGAATCAACTCTGCTAGTTTTCCTCTGTTCCCTGCTGCTTCAAATAGAAAGTTTTCAAGGGCAAGAAGAAGGAACAAATGGACTTAGAAGAACAAAGTGTTTTTCCATCACAGGTAGAGATTAATATGCAACTCAGCTTCAGGGCCACTTTAAGTAAGAGTCCAGTTTCTCACAATGAAGTATTTACCTCCTCCTGGGAAAAATAAGAGTGAGGTAGGAAGTCAGACAGTTACTGGAGCCAGACACCACATGCAAGTTGTATATAGCTGCAAAAACTCAGCACCCACCACTCTTTATGCTATCATTAAAGTCAGCCCCGTGACAAAGCTATGCAAATTTGTAATGAGCAGACAAATGACTAAAAGAAAGGAAAGCATGTTAAGAAATGACATGATACAGGTTCTGGCTTTTTGTACCCACATTTCAGAAAACCAAATTTCCTATTTCTAGGTGACTTATCAGGGAATCTTTATTTCCATGAAAGTATCTTCAATATAACCATGGCCAATGAAATGAAATTAACTGGGATATAGCACTTATGGGGTCCATGAAATGAGATATGCTCAGTTCACCTTCTGTACCTTCATTTGTGAATGAATAAATAATCTAACACTGACTCACTGTATGAAGACAATCATGAGTTTAAATTAGCTTGCTTTGCCAGTTCTACAGATAAAAATCACTATTTTCTCTAACCATACTTTATTTTTGCCATATAAGTCAGTAAAAATCAAACAATTAATCCTTTCAACAATTCAAAAGTAATTATTTCCAAGCTCTCAGGATACTAAACTTCTTGTCTCCAACAGACCCTGCCTCAGGTTCTCCTCTAACCTGTGGGCTGTAGCCACACAGAAGTAATAAGTAAAAGGATCTAACTTGATCCTTTTAGCAGGATTCTAAGTGAAATGTGAATCCTGAATTTACCATCAACAAACAACTCACCAAGTTACCGCATCAAACTTTAATGAGAAATCTCAGTAGGAGCCTTGGCAATTATTTGCTTGTCATTATTTTCTCCTTTATTTTATATTTCTTAGCTCAGAATCAGTCTGAAAGAAAATCAAATAAAGATGCTACACTGAGGATGAATCCAAGAACCTAAGCCAAATTCAAAACTGTTTTTGTCAGTATAAACGTGCAGAAGGGTATCTATTCTAAAGAATCTATTGCGTCCCTACTCTGCATTAAGAAATATGAAAAACGTAAGAGAAAGAGAAGACAGGCATCCCTGTCTCCTGAGTAGTCTTATAGCTCTTGACCCCTGAATTTTGCCATTATAAATCTCAGCCTTGTGTTCTTTCCCTTTCATTGAAAAGCTTAACACAAAACGAGAAGTTCAAGGTATAAAACTATATACATCTATAAAACAGGTTCCAAAGCAAGGCCTCTAACCACTATTCAATGACTCTTTATACAAAGACCTACAAGAGACACAATTTTCTAAGTTCAAACTCAAAGAAAGTATTCATCTTCTTGCAAAGTGGTGATAGTGAGGTTTGCTAGAGAGAAGTAATTGACCGGGTTGTGAGTTGTTCCCTTTTTCTATGAAACTAGGAAACCCAAAGTACAGGTTTGTGTTCCCTGCTGCTTTCTTGTTTTGTTATCATTACAGTGCCATTCACCCTCCATCTTTATGAGTCTTTTGCCATTCTCTTTACTACATCTTATAAATACACACTCATATATTTATAATGTTTTGAAAATTATATAGATATAGAGTTAAATTAAAGCGATATTTCAGCGACTTTCAATACCTACAGAAATAGCAAAATTGCTGGAAGGCAGCCCAGCTCTTCATGATCTATTCAGGTCACTTGTGTAAATTTGAGACACACTGATATACTTAAAGATTTCTTGATTTTTTAAAGTAATTAGACCAGCATCAACTTTGCCCTTCTGTTTTCACTCCCTTAATATTCTGATCCTTGATAGCAGAAAAATCAGTATCTGCCCCTCAAACTGGGCTTTGAGTCAGGATTTCTCTAGCCATGGTCTTGTCCCAGAAGAATTATGCAGCTTTCATTTTTTTAAGTCTTGTGAGGTTTTTATTGCATCTTGCAATTATGATGTCTAGCTTTTCCTCTCCCTGGAATAAGATATCCTGAAAGACTGGTTTCATTTGCAAATTGGGCACAAATCACATACACAGTAGCATCCCAATAAGCATATATATCAAGACTGCCCGAATGAGTAAACAAACAAATAAATGGGGTCACCATATCACTAGGTTCAAAGAAAGAAGGTAAAAAAATCATAAGACATTTGGAACAGATTTCAAAGGTAAATAAAATATAGAAAGAATCTAATTATAAGTGATGAGTGCAAAAGCTTTTAGTCACCTTTAGAGTCTCCCAAAGGGAAATACACATCCAATAAAATATATCATCACCCCCAAAAGAGCACTGCTGAAAAGAAGAGCATGAATTTGGGTGAGGTCAGGAATCTACATTCCTCCTTATACCATGAGAAAGAACTGACATTGGCTTATGTGAGATCTTGCCATATTTACAATGATACGACTATATTTCCATAAATTAATTAATTAAATCCTGATTCTTCTGTAAAAATAGGAGATACTATTATTACTAAATAGTGCCTAATTCCCAGAATTTTGAAAGATGATATCATATGGAACAAGATACTGCACCATTAGTCACAATATCTTTACTCCTGGCACTCTTCATGTTCTCACAGTATGGCAGAAAGGAATCACTTCTTGAATGGCTACAGACAGAGCTACAATCTCATACTACTTGATTTAGAAGACCCAACTAGGTTCGGTGTCATATTAATAATATATCCAGAACTCATATTGGTAAAATATAGAGAGAAAATGAATGCTCCCTGTTGGGGAGATTTAACAGGAGGCAAGGAAAATAAATGAACAAGTGAAACCATAATCTATACATCAAGGACAGAAACTTTGGTCAGGATCTCTTTGCCACTGTCCGCTGCTTTGTAAATGCTTTAATTAGAACACTTTGGTTAACAAATTTTCAGCCATTAAACAAATACTCACTGAGAAAGAAGGACAAAAGCCTGGTGCTGTCAGGTTCATCCACACTTTAGTGCATCATTTCATCTAATAAGTTTGCTTTTAGATTGGAAATGGGATTTATAGAAGAATCATTCACCTCAATTGTTGGTCAACAATCAATCAATAGATAACAAATAACAAATAACTTTAAATTATGCTAGGGGCCAGCAAGATAGCTCAGCAGTCTAAAGCACCTGCTTAGGCAAGCTTAGGCAACCAAAGAGACTGTAGTTCAATCCCTGGCACCACATGCTGTGCCAGACCCACCACCAGGGCAGGCTGAGCTGGCCAAATATAAATAAAATAAATAAATAAGTTGCAAAGTTATGCTAAATATTGACAAATGTTATGGTAGAAAACAATTATCAAGTAGGAGAATTAGAGTGTTGATCTAGTAGCATTATTAAGCATTGATTTTTAAAATTCATTTTAATAAGAAAGATAAATAGCAATGAAACAGTTTCAAAACAGGTTAGTAGGACAATTATAATAATGCATTGCATATTGTCTTCATAGTAGTTATTCAGGGGACAAGATACAGACATGATATCTTGTCTAAACAATATTAGTATAAACCTTTCTTCTCTTTGAATTAAGAAAAAGTAGCTATATATCTATCCTGTCATATATATATATTTTATTTTAACAACAAAATAATCCTTTATTTATATCCCCCTTTTTTATTTTGTTTTGTCAGAAATGGACATTGCATTGCTGTTAGAGAAGCTGTATTCAGAAAAGTCTTTAAAGGGTATTTTAATACTGCATGTCAGTCCAAATATTGTAGGTACTTGAATTTAGCAAAATAACTCAATATAATCCAATAGACCATAATAGTAATGAGTTATCAGCACACCTGGCAATGTCAGAAGTTGTTGACTTGAGCCTTTTACAGCTCAGTATATTAATGTAGCTTTACTTTTTATACCTTGTGGTTATACTTTTCTGCTGGATGGTTAAGACAAGCTAAAGCAAAAGCTACATAACTGAAAATGTAACTTTTGCTATCTGATAAAGTCAGTCAAATCTCCTCAATATTTACCCTGGAACCATGTAGAGCACCTTGTGCATCTTTTGCCAGTGTCAGCCATCTGGATGAGTCATGGCCATTGCTTCACCAAGTTGCTCTCTGTGAAAGCCTCAGAGAATGTTTTCTCTCTAGGTGACTCTCCTTAGGCACACTATACATCACTGACCACTTTCTTCTGCGGCCCCATAATCTCCTTGATCAGAAAATTTGGGATACCACTTAGTTACAGGATGTCACAGTAGAGGTTCTTTTATGTCCTGAGTCCTCACTGACCATGGATTTTTTTTATTTTATAAAGAGAGCAAAAACTAGAACTAAAACAGAAAAAAATTACAAATTATACAGAATTTCACTTAAGAAAGTAATATGAATTTCAGTATTTGTTATAATACATAGTGTTGTCTTCCAAACAGCAATTCATATTACTAGATATATGCATGTAAAATTGGAAGAGGAAAGCAATGTATGAGAAATTAATAAGAGAAAAAACACTGAACTCAGAATTGCTTTCATGGGATAGCAGTCAGTGAGACAGAAGAGTCACAGAGAAGGACCACAACGGGAGGATTCCTGATGCACTGGGAAAATGGTAAAAACACAGTGTAACTGAGGCAGTGGAATAAGAGAGAAAGTCAGAAAGTATATTGGGAGCTGCAGAAGGGAGCGCACAGCCCTTTTTAGGGACTTGGGCTTCAGCTTCAAGTAATATTTGGAGCAAGTGAAACATATTGAGTGGGGAAGTGATGTGATTTGCTTTATACTTTAAAAATTCCACGTTGCACTGTTAAGTGAGAATAGAAAAAAAATGGAGCAAGAGAGAGGCTCAGAAATATGCTCTGTGACTAGTGGAGGGAGAAATTAGTGTCCCCACTGATGAGTACTGGGAGAGGAGGCAAAAACTAGACCAATTAGATAAATATTCTGGATATTTGAAGCTAGTATCAACAGAACTGATGACAGTTGTGAAAAAACTTGGCCTCAGGAAAGTGGACCTTAAAGTACAAACAAAAAGCCTAACAAAGGAAGACTAGAAGGAGACAGGGAACAGTTCTCTTGCAAATGGAGAGGAGCCCAGGAGATAGAGCCAAGGAGAAATGATCAGGAGAAAAAGTGGTCAGAAGCAGTCCAAATGCCCATCAAAGGAAGCATGAATAAAGAAGATGTGGCATTTTTACACAGTGGAGTATTATGCAGCTATAAAAAGGATAAATGTGAGACTTTTATCAGTAAATGACTGCAGCTAGAGACCTTACTCTTAAATGAAATAAGTCAGACCTGTATATGCAAACAACATATTGTCTTCTTGGCGTAAAAATATAAAAGAATAGATTCTGAAGTGCACAACAGATACTGGGAAAATGAAGAAAACTTTTTCAAAAAGAAGGAATTCTGGAGTTAAGAAGGACAGGAGAGAGAGTGGGAGAGAGAGACATATCCATGTATGTCAATAAGATGAGTTGGACTACTGTACTGTGGATTACAGCTGTTCTATGGAAAGGAATAGTTAATGCCTAACTTTTTTGCCTTCTTTTTAATTTTTTTTCTTTTTTATTTTTTCACTTCTTAAGTTATTACTTATTTTCTTTTTTTTATTTCTCCAATTTTACATGCATATATTGGGTAAGTTGAACAACTAATTGAAGACAACACTATGCAATACAACAAATATTGTCAAATTCACATTATTTTATTTAATGAAGTTCTCTATCATTTGCATTTTTCTTTTTAATACTGCTTTGTATGTTCTTTAAAAACCATGTGTCATGTGAAGAAACTTAGTAAAGACTAACGTGAATACTTTATGTAGTGACATGGGCCAAGAATAATAATATAAATAAGAATAAAAACAGGAAAAGGGACTTAGAGGATGAGGGAAGTATATGAGGAAGAAAAGGAGGTTAAAAAGAAAAGTAAAGCTACAGTACGTACAGTTATCTCCTCCCCCAAATGAATGTAAAATTCATGTACTGAAAATGTCTACAGATAAAATAAGTAAGTAAATAAATAGCAAATAAGAAAAATGTGAACCTTAAGTAGCTCTAATGATGGCGTTTGCACAATATGAGAGGGGACAAGGTAAGGAATGGGAGGAAGACAGGACACCGAGTTTCAGGGTTCATTCAAGTGCCCCAGTTTAGGGAAAGTAAGTGTGGAATTTGAGGCAAGATAGGCTAGGTTAGTTTGTACACTGCTGAGAGGCTCCTATTATTAAGATTTAATTCAAGTCAGTGGATTGAGATTACCTAGAAAGTGTTAGTAAATACATCTAATGTTTTTCTCACATAGAGTAAAAGTTGGGCCTAATCTCCTGCACACTATGCCCTATCAATACAGTTCATGAAACCAAGATTTTGAGATATTAAGAGTGAAAAAGCTTATTTTGCTACCTATGAGGTATCTAGGATTTCTAGATTCAGTTCATTATTTCCTATGTAGATACTTTGTCCTTTGTCTTGCCAGGACTATAACATATTTAAAAATACATGCTTGTGTCTACATATGTATCATGACTCATGCATGTCTATGTATATATGCATATGTCTATATGTACACAAATACATACAGAATCTGGCAAAACAGATATGAACGGGAGAAATAAAAACTTGTTTAAGAAGCAGGGCGTGGTGGCTCACGCCTGTAATCCCAGCACTCAGGAGGTTGAGGCAGGAGGATTGGTACGAGTTCGAGACCAGCCTGGGCTACAAAAGTGAGCTCAAGGCCAGCCTCAACTGCATAGCGAGACCCTGTCTCAAAAAAGACAAAAAAAAACTTGTTTAAATACTTTAATACTAAGTTCATTGACACATCATAAGATTAATACAAGTTGCCCTACATAACAATTATAAGAGGTGTTCAAAATAGTAACAATTAGCTTCCAAATATTTATTAGTATGGCAAACTGGCGAAATGTGTATAGATTTTCTGGATAACTCTCAAATAATTTTAATATTAAAAAAAAGAAAATCAAGGATTGAACTCTCAAGCACTCCAAATAAGAGGAATCGTCACAGTAAAGACTTAGAAAGAGTTGCTATTGAAACATGAAAATAAAATGAAGGAGAAGCAGAGAAGAAAGAGTGCAAAACAGAGACAGGAAGAGAGAGGTAATTGTGTAATGATGTGGTATCCTGAAAGTCATTAAAAATGTATTATCAAATCAAGAAGGAGTGATTAACTTTGGAAATCAGCTGATGGCTAAGAATTGATCATTGGATTTAGCAATGTAGAAGGGTCATTAGCGATGTTAATGAGAGCAGTTTTCAAGGAATATGTGAACATGTGTATGTGGCAAATGGTAGTGATATTTTCAAACTACAATTGGCATGAATTTAAAAGTCAATGGAAGAAGAATTATAAAAGTGACAACCATACTCAAACTAATTAACATATCACCTAAGACAGTTACATTTCCTTATACTTACTCTTTGTATGATAAGAGTACTTAAAACCTACAATCCTGACAAATTTTCATTACACATTAAGTACTGTAATATTTTTAACTAAAATCCTTATATTATACATCAGTAAACTAATTCATCCTGTATAACTACAACTTTATGGACCAAAATATCACCATTTCTTTTTCCCCTAAACTTCTGGGGTTGAGTTTCACACTGCCATATTCTGCTTCATGGGTGCAGTTGTACAGATAACAAAATTAGATTTGACTAAAAGGCTATGTTTTTGTTACGTGAGTTAAATCAGAGATGGATGTTGATGATCTACATGACAGAATAAAATCACTGTCCATAGAGCTGACCTGCCCTAATCTTATGTTGCTGTAGGTAACTTTATAGTCTATGTGTTCTTTATTACTAAGGTTTTGATAATCTTTGTAATTAGAGACTTGTTGGAGTAATGAATAATCAACATATAGTCAAAGTTCCCCTGTATGATAATAAATGGGGTATTTATTATAAATGTAGATTACGTTAACCTCACTTAATCTTAATCAGAATTTTTTCAGTATTAAAATGTGTGTACAGCCAGGCGTGGTGGCGCACACCTGTAATCCCAGCACTTGGGAGGCTGAGGCAGGAGGATCGGTGTGAGTTCGAGACCAGCCTGGGTTACAAAAGTGAGCTCAAGGCCAGCCTGAACTGCATAGTGAGACCCTGTCTCAAAAAGACAAAAAAAAAAAAAAATGTGTGTACAAATGCTTATATCAAGTCTTCCAAGTGATTCTTAAGCATATTAGCACCAGAAAGTAAATAAGTGTGTTTCTTCACTCTTTTCTACATATTAATGAAGTTTTTCTGTTGCTTTAGTGGTCATGCAACTTCATTGACTTGATGCTGGAGCTATGGGTAGTGTCCTTTGTTTTAAAAATTTCCATCTCCAGTCATTCTAAAACTATAATAAAAACAGATGGGTATGGATTATATCTCATAAGGGTTCCCCTATAAACCTCCCAACACCACACATACACATACAGTAACACACATGAGGATTAAAAAATAAAACAGCTAAAGCTTCTCAAAACTTTGACCTACTTTAGGAAGAAAATATAGTGCATAAATTAATAAAGGAAAGGTAACTGTTTTATCTTTTTATCTGGATTTGATATGATACAATATTCAAAAGATAAGAAAAAGTTTCCTAAACTCTACAACTTGGACTTTATATTATAAATAACATCAAGGATATATATATATATATATATATATATATATATATGAATATTAGCACTATAAAGGAATAGTAACATCTAACTTTTATGAATAAAAACATGAATGTGGTCTATAGTTCATGGAAACTGTTTCACTCACTGCTCATGAACTATTTTGTATATTTTTTATAGTATTTTAGCCTCTCACACTTCAAGCAGTTTTTTTTCTAGAAGAATTATGCACTCTAATTCATCCATCAAATAATTCCTCTAATAGATGTATTTTCACTGTACCCTGAGTGCCTGGGAAGAATATAATCAGTGTGTAATATATCCTAAGGTAGAAATTAAATTAATATGACCAAGAGACATCTACAAAAAGGTGGCAGTAAGGATAAATCATGAAAGATTATTAGAGGTTTACCATTCGCAGTCTATAAAGAAAAACACATCAAATCAAGGAAAATCATGCTTAGAGGTCCATCAGGTCAAGGTATCTGGCATGCACCATGAACATCCAGGACACACCTAGCAAGTACTGGGGAAAATGTCATTAAACTTCATTTCCACCATATTAAGATCACTTTAGTTTTCAGTGGTAGTCAAAGGTGAAAGACAATTGCTTCCTCATTTTTTTGTTTTTAGTACAAGATCTATAGGATCTCACTACACAGACTAGACTTGTAGTGATCCTCCTGTTTTCAGCTTCCAAAGTGCTGGGATTACAGATGGGCATCATAATACCCAATCTCAATTGCTGTCTCAGCCCACTCTGGAGGTGGGGCTGGCGCAGCAGGTGGGGGATCGAATCCACCAGGCTCCTGTGTCTGCCTAAGCAAGAGCTTTAATCTGCTGAGCTATCAGGCCAGCCCTCATTAATTAATTTTTAACTGATAAACAATAATTTTGTGTATTTATGTGGCACAATGTGCTGTTATATTCTACATACACATTATGGAAAGAGTCAATTAAGCTAATAAACATATCCCTTGCCTCACCAACTTACCGTTGTTTTGTAGTAAAATCATTAAAATTCTATTTTAGTAATTCTGAAATACAGAATAGATTATTATTATTATTATTATTATTATTATTAACTGTGGTCACCATGCAGTACAATAGATCACTCCTTCACTCTGACCAAAATTTTGAAGCTTTAACAATAATTTCTGTTTCTTTTCCATCCTTCTCTACTATCCAGCTTCTGGTAACAAGATTTTTACTCTTATGGTTCTGTGAGATTGAGATTAATTTACTCTAAGAACTAACTTTTACAAGATTAGTCTGATCCATTTTTGGAGTGCTGATCAAAGGATGGAGAAAAAGGCAGATTAATAGTTAAAAAGTTCATGGAGAGTGTCAAATAAGAGGTCTTTAAAAGGAGGCCTAGGACCATGGAGATAGCTCAATTAGCTCAATTGCATAAAAGCCTGCCTGGCAAGAACAAGGTCCTGACTTCAATCGCTGGTAATTAATAATAATAATAATAATAATAATAATAATAATAGGAGGACTACTAATATTAATTTCACAGTGGTTTGGCAGACACTTGGAAATAGACACTCTCTATTAAACAATATGATGTACCTTCACCTTTAGACACCATATTGGAAGACATATTTTGTTTCTAATTTCTCTCTTGGACAGGACTTTTTGCCAATTTCTGTTTTTTTTTTTTTTTTTTTTTCCTTGTTTCAGAACTTTTGTTTGTTTATTTATTTATTTTTATTGCCTGCTCAGCCTGCCCTGAGGGCAGGGCTGGCGCAGCATGTGGTGCCGGGGATCGAACCGTGGTCCCTGCAGCTACCTAAGCTTTCCTAAGCAGGCGCTTTAGACCACTGAGCCATCCTGCCAGGGCCCTCGCCAATTTCTTTATCTCCAAATCTCAGCTAATTTTATCTGAGTGTCTTCAGAGTGACTCAAAGAATATGTTAAAAACTCTAAAAGTTTTTTCTTTGTTTTTGTTTGTTTGTTTGTTTTTTGCGGGGTTCAAACTCACAACACTGCACTTGCCAGGCAAGCACCTGTGCCACAGAGCTACCTCCCTAGCCCTTTCTAAACAGTTTAGATAGCAACACTTCTCAGCCAATCTTTCTGGGCTGTTTTCCCTTAGCCAAAAGCATTTCTAATACATTATAGCTAACCTAGTACTTGAACTGCAAGATCTTTGAGAAGAGGAAAATGTTGTCTTCCTCCTTTAAACTACCTGCTAGGTTTGATTGATGTATTAGTTTGGCTCACTAGATGGAGAACCTGAGAGAGGTGTTCAGTTGGACTTGACATCCTTCTGGAGTATTCGTGGATGAATGGGAGCAAGTTAATCAGAAGAAGTGGAACAAAGATGTTTAAGATACAGATTAGCTTTAGGCTGATTGGATGGGATGTGCAGTGGTATAAGTTGAACCCTAGGATTTGCATCCCCTTGGCACAATGAAATAACCTCTTATATTCACGTACTCCCCAGTTAAGGAATATATACTCTGCAATATGAACAAAGATATATGTACAACTACTAGCACAAGACAACCTTTCACTGAATTATGGCAATTTCCTGGAGAAGAAAGAAGCTGTCTTTTAAACTGTTAAATTAGAGTTTACAGGGCTTTTTTTTTTTTTTCAACTAAAAAGGTGGTATTCTTTGCTATCTTTTGATTTGGACCAGCTTATATCTTTCTTTGGCCAACAGTGTGGTAAAATTGCAGTGTCCTAGTTCTGGGACTACACCTCAAGAAGCTTTGTGTATTTCCTCTTGCTTTTCTGAGTTTCTGCCATCACCCAGAAAAAAAGCACCCCGACTAGCCTAGGGGGAATGAAAGGTAATGGAGAAATGCCAAGCCAAACCAGATGGCCCATCGATACCATTTTCGACCAGCCCACAGCCAGCTAACAATCACGTAGATTTATAAGTAAACCCAGCCAAGATTAGCAGAATCACATAGTTGTCATCCAGCTGATTCTAGATAAAATAATTACTATGATTTGTGGTTGTTTTATGTTATTATGGAAGAGATCATTGTTACAATAGGTGGGCAATAAATGTTTATTACATATAAATCAGTGGCGGAAGAGGGACAGGAAGTTCCACCATCATGGAAAAGCTGGACTGAGACAAAGAGGCTAGGTTCTATTTCCAGAAGTACATCCAACCAACACCTCATCAAAAAGTCTGAAAACCATGTAGTGATACTGCTGGAAAAAAAATTATGTTGATACATTTCTGCAGGATGATTCCTGCCTGGTAATCTATAATATGTATGCCTTGGCATGAGCCCAGCTGGCAGGAGAATAACAATGCTGGGGTAGACATAAAGTGCAGGAGGGTAGCAATCGGTGTGCACGAATCACAGTGCTCGTCCTTGAGGTATTCTGCAAATGTTGCCAGCCAGCCTTGCATCTTCTCTCTTTCCCTCCCTCCAGAGCTGGCAACCAGAGACAATTAAATGGAAAGGCACTTAAAAGCTGGAGCCTCTGAAGCCTTCTTTCTGTCTTTCTCAGTCTCGCTAGCTTCACGGGTCCATTTTTTAATTTTGTCTGGCAGCCACTACAGGAGACGAGGAAAGTAAATCAAAGAGTTACTTTTTATGAGGCCTTTGGGGCTACACTGATAAGTAATTCCTACGGTTTTTTATTTATTCTCCTACTGTAAGCAATTTAGTTTTTTCCTGGAGTCTTTCCTCCTATGGCTTTTTGTGCCACCCTCTCTCCTCTTGCTCTCAGCTCCATTATTTCCACATAGAATGTGGTGTTGGTTAAAGTACAGAGGCTGCACACCCTACCCCCAGTGATTAATTTTAGTTATATTAGCAGCACAGCACTTATTTTCTGGCTGTGCCTATCAAACTTCACACTGAGGATGTTTGAAAAGAAAATTTTCCACAGTCAGAGATAATTTTCTACTCAATGACCCACCCTACATGATAACTCTTACAACATCCTGCCATGTTCTTCAATTCTTTTTTTTCCCTTAATATGGAAACTTATAGTTATATCAAGGAAAAACTTTAAGTTTTCCATACATTTTTCTTTCAACACCTAATGATGCTAGCTAGCTCCAAAGCACTAAACTGAAACAGAAATATTAATAATTATTCCTCGTAAGACACAGGTCATTACTGAGAGCTTTACGATTTTAAATCTTAAGAGGAAGAAATGCATGCTTAGATTTTTGTTGCAGTTCTTTTTATGCTTTTTATTTTCATTAGTATTTGCACCATATAATGATTACATTCATCATGGAGAGTCAGTGCATGTATATCACTGACCATAATTCTTTTTATGCCCTCTTCTGCTTTTGTTTCCCATTCCCTGCATCTATTCTTTGGGTTTTTGTTGTTGTTGTTTGTTTGTTTGTTTTTAATCCCTCAGTCCTGAGGGATTGAACTCCGGACCCTATGCTTGCCAGGAAGGTGCTTATACTACTGAGCTATCTCCCCAGCCCTGTTATTTGTTCTTTAGTTGATCAGTTTTGTTTTGAGTCTTACAATTAAGCTAGAAAATATTGAGAGCCCTGTGCAGTCTAGATTCTTGCCACATCCTCCTTTCACATCCACTTGTACAAGCACAGGCCAGCACAGGTACAATGGCTTGTATGTTCCCAAGAAGGGGCACCTTCTTGCTCTATCCCCATATCCAGAGAGTAGACAGAAGTCTAAGATAGGGGCCTGCCAGGGATAAAGGAAGAGAAAAGGATTGATTCATGCATTTTTCCCTCTAACCTATCAGCCTTTCTCTGTCCCAGCCTAGCCATCCCTTTCTGAGGGCTCAGTCTCATATGCAGCAAAGATGTGCAACTTTATGCACATGTAATTCTTTTTAAGACTTTTTTGAAGAACATAGAGATTATCTGCAAACACGTCTACATGCATAAAGCATCCAACAACTTGTCTACAATTTTAGCTGTGCTATGGCTCAAACATTCTAGCCTAAGATCTTTACACAGTTCTCTTTCTACAGGGCACGGTTGTCATTGCCTTGTTGCTTCTCTGTCTGCTGTTGTCATCTCAGTCTCTCCTGATTTCTACACTCTGGGCTTTGCTTGACAGCCCTGACCTTCACCAGCCTGGATTTTCTACTACCAAATCACAATGGATGTACTTACTACAAGGGAACATAAATATCATCTCTGGGCCTTATGGGAACATCTTTTTTTTTTTTTTTTTTCAGTGTCTGTGGTCTGGGATGCCAGATAATGTTAACTTTCTACCCTTAAATTGGTCTAAAAAATGCAAAGATGCTCTAGCGTCACATTTTCTTGGTTGAATATCAGACTGTGCTACTGCATAACCCTGAAATATCCTTGTTGAGCCTGAACCCTTCTATTTAAGAGATGGTAGTGATGACTATCACCCAGAGCTGTAGAGGTCTTTATGAAAGAGTTTAATATAAGACAAGTAATGAGTGAGTGTTTCAAGAGTGGTACATCATTGTTACTGTCTTGTCAAGTCTCAAATTAACAAAATTAAATTTTATTAAGCCATAAAATAAATAGTGGAAAATATTAATCTCTGCACATGAATATAAGAGCTCTGTATACATGTTCGTCATTAGTAGGGTAATCGTAGGTATTCAATTCTTCTGGCTTTTTTTTTCTTTTTTCTGTTTTAAGAAATTGAGTTGAAGTGACTCAGAACCCCCTCTGTGTTCTACAGAGCCTCAGCTGTGATATTCATAACTGAGATATTTCTCAAGATTTTTTATTTTTATTTTTTTCTGGGCTCTCATGCTAAGGTTTTGGAAGCAGTGTTATGTTGGCTTTGAAAAATAATTTGGAAGATTTCCTTTTATCTCTTTGCTTGAGAACAATTTAAATAGTATTGAAGTTTTTGTTCCTTGAAGGTTGAAAGAATTCACCCGAGAAACCATCTGTGCCTGGCACCGTTTGGAGGGAGAAGCTTTTCAACCTTTCTCAATATCATGCATGTTTACCCATGCAGAAGCCTCCTGTATCTTCCAGGTTTTACTTTAGTAATTTATATCTTCCTCAAAAATTTATTCATTTCAAATTTATTTGGGAGTTTTGTAAAACTATTTAATGTTCACATTACCTCTTTTGTTTCATGGCTCTTCCTCCTTTCTAATTCTACATAGGCACACTTCTTTCCTCGGGCAGTCCACTTTTTTAATTCACTAAGCAAGGTAAGGATTACCTACTCTCTTTCACTTGTTTTTCCAAATAAGTTTTCGGGTTTACTATTTTAGATGTTTTGTTTATTCTGAGGAACCCATATTTGCATTAATTTGATCATTTCTTTGTATTTCTCAAGGTTACTTGCTCTCCTTCATGCTAAATTTTTACATAGATGCTTAAATATTTGTATTCCCTCATTTTTACATAGTAATATAAGCACGTGGATGTTTTAATACATATCATTATTGTTGTTACTTTGCTGTTATTACTATTTATGCAAAAATATGCATTATTATTAACTTTAAAGTGAAAATTCTTTAAGAATTTTTTATTTAAATAGTTTTGTCTGTTTTTGTTTTATGGCTCATTTGAATTTGTGCTGCCTTTGGTTAAAAAGAATGCTTTGTACTATTCCAGTTATAAAATTTATTTGGAACAAAATAACCATATCTCTATTAGACCAACCATACTCTTTCTATTAGTGCTTTATATTTTTTGCTTACTTCATTAGTCTGATATGAGACATAAAACATCCTAGTGCCCTGGGCTGCTACTTTCTACCCATTTTCCTGCAAGTTGAAATTCATGTTCCTAAAGCTTAGGATTTCAATTTATAAAACTTCATGATAGTATTAGGAAAAACATCTATCTTTCATCATCTAATTCTTTGTCCGTGTCTATACAGAGTTGGAATTAATTTTAGAAAGACTTACTATTTTTCCAGTTTGGTGGACTCTTTTTATGAAGAGTTTTAAAGTACTCAAGCAGTAAATTTTGACTCAGTAAATTTAATTATGTGCTGTTGACAGACCTGTGAAATGAGGGCCTCTGTTCCTTCCACTGTGTGAACTTCACAATAAACCCATTTCTGTATGTTGGTGATGCTCTGGCCCTGCATTTCTTTGTCTTTAACTTTCTCATTTTTATTATTCACTTATTTATCAGACATTTAACTGAGAGTGGTTCAAATGCTTATACTGTGTCCTAATGACTCTCAAAAGTCTACAACCCACACAAAAGTTCCCCATTGAGTCTGAGACCTACATATTCTTCCCTTTTCTGGACATATCCACTGGCCTATCACAGACAGGCCATAGTCAATCCATCCAAAGCCCACTTCAATACACTTCTCCCTTTTTACTAATACCACTATTACCCAGTTGCCAAACACAGGCTTTGGCATCGTCCTCAGTTACCCCATGCTGTGGAACTCCCACACACACTCACCAAATCTCCGTACCAGACCTACTGTCTAATTAGAGCAAACACCATGAGTCTTCTAGGAGCTGACGCCAGCCTCCAACCTAGGGCTCCCAACCCCATTCTTTCACAGCTCTCTGCTCCCATTTTGGTTTCCCATTTTTTAAGCAAGAAAATCTCTGTTTCATTCAAATATGGTTATTTTTCCCTGCCTGAAGTATTTTAAGACTTCTATTTGTCTTCATGAAGAAAGTGTAAATCCACAGTGTGGCACAATATCACCTTAGGCTGGGTGCTTCTTCAAAGTCTTTTTTTCCAATTCCACATTTGTCCGCGTATGCTCCAGTTTCCATTTTTCTGTGGATTACTTTTCTTTTCTTTTCTTTTTGATAATTTTTAAATAAATATTTTACTTATGTATTTGGTATAGGGTCTGGCTATGCAGCTGAGACTCATAGTGATCCTCCTGTCTCTGCCTATCCAGAGCTGGGATTACAGATGTGCTCCACCATGCCCATTTTTAGTGGCTGGCTCAGTGCCCAGGCCAGTACAGCCTGTGGTACTTGGGGTGGAACCCGGATCCACACACTTGTCAGTCAGGTGCTTAGATTACTGTGCTATCTCCCCACCCCCCCTCTGTGGATTGCTTGGAAACTTAGTTCTTGCTCCCCTCCTTTTTAAAATCAAGCATGCTTTGTCTTACCACAATCTTGTTTTATAGGTCTTTACCTTTTGTTTAAATTTGTACCTTTTATGATAAGCTTGTGTTGTTTTAAATGTCTTTTCTAGTGATTAGAAAGGCAACCTTTTTTCTTTTTTTAAAAATTATGGCTGGCTCAGCCTGCCCTGAGGGTGGGGCTGGTGCAGCATGTGGTGCCAGGGATTGAACAGCTGCCTCTGCAGTTGCCTAAGCTTTCCTAAGCAGACGCTTTAGACTGCTGAACCATCTCACTGGCCCAGGAACGGCAGCTTTTACTGATAAAAATGTTTAGGCAATAATATGTTTAAAAGTCTCTCTGAAATTAAATTAAAATGCCTCATTTATAACATTTACCAATCTGATAGCACAAATATTACCATATACCAATTCCAAGGTACCAACGTAGTATTACTGAAATGGAGGTGGGCAAAAAAATATGCCAGTTGGTCCTGAAAAGCATATGTAATTATTGTAGTTGCTTTTTATACTCAAGATTAATTAAACATCACTGAACCTGCAATTCTCTAATGTCTACATGAAGAACAAATTAGTATTTATTGAGTTAACTCATGCAAAAGAATTATTTTTTTCTAGGTGTTTCTAGCAGTTTCTGGTTATTATTTTATTCTGGAATAGCTTATGATTGCATAATTATATTTCATCATACATTGTCTCTTCCAAGTATTGATTTTGACAATGACATATAGATTTATAACTCTAGGGCCGAGGCTATAGCTCAGCAGCACAGTGTCTACCATGCAAGCATAAGCTTATCAGTTTGATTCCTGTTTAAAAAAAAAAAATTAAAACTCTGTTTTAAACTATAAGTTTCAGACTTAACTCTATACTTGAATAATTTCAGCTCTTTTGCCATAGAGTATACATGGTAACTCTCACACTGATTTATCACTCAGAAATGTTATGATGGTGAAAATGGGCATGTGTATTATTTATTTTTTGTGTGTTTTGTGTTCTAGTAGTAGCAATATGTGACATCCCTAAATTAATTCCACCACTGAATTATTTTCCCATTGTGTGTTTTTATTGAAAAGAAAATAGAAATAAAAGCACTAAGGCATACTAGCAATATAGAAAAATACCACCAATCTATAGAGCTAGAGAGTGACCACCCTTGTGTAGTATGAGTCAGGGAACCGCCTGCACTTAGAGTGACATTTTTGTGTTAAGGCACACAATTTGTGTCTGTAATTGCTGAGTCACTCATTATGCTAAATCAAGTTTTCATCTTGGAAACATTCTGAATGCAGACGAATAGTTTCACTTTTTAGCATATTGGTCTTCTCAAACAACTTCATGCTCAAAAAATGCTTCCTGTAGCTTCACAGGAAGTCAGTGTAATCAATTTAAATTGAAATTACCTAGGTATTTACCTTAATAGCCTTATCAAATTATTTAAATAAACCGTGGTTTCACTTCCTTT
>PVJA010010055.1:25609-47883 GCA_004027025.1 Myocastor coypus
TTTTTTTTTTTTTTTTTTTTTTTTTTTTTTTTTTTTTTTTTGGTGGGACTGGGGTTCAAACTCATGACCTTGCACTTGCCAGGCAGGCACTTGTGCCATGGAGCTATCTCCCCAGCCCCTCTTGTTCATAATATTAATCTTTATGATTGATCTCTAGTTGACTATTAGTAAGATACTAAGATTCTTGTTAGGTAGAAAGAGAATGATTTAGCCAAAAGGAAAGATAATTTTAAAGTCGTACAAATGGATAAATTTGTGCTTGTACCACACTTCACTTGTGTGGCTTTGAGCAACGTGATTTATCTTTTTGATCCACAATGAGATTAAAAGGGGGTTCTAAACATAGCTGTGAGGATAGTTATAAAGGTTATATGGAATACATAAAACGTCTATCGTAGTGCCTACAATTCCTATCAATAAATATGAGATTGTGTTTTCCTTTTTCATTTGCATTCTCCTTTAGGATAGCCTAGTTGATTAATGGCAGAGCTGTTATAAAAAAAATTTATACGGCTATGGAATGTCCCTTTGCAACTTTCAGGAGCTAGGATTTGACAAATATTCCTAAATCACATAATATGAACCAGTCACCACAAAAGAAAGTTCTCCTTGACCCTGTCACCCCATACATAAATCCACTAGAGTTGGCCCTCTGTTTGGAAGTTCATTGATTAATAATAACATATTTGCAGATATCACTACAGTCAGCAAACTCTTTAATTCCATTAAAAAGTATGGATCCTTTACTAAAAAAGAAAAATTATAAGCTCAAAGAGGTTAAGACCCTTATTTTGGATCACACAGCTAGAAAGTCAGAGCTCAGATAAAAGCCATGATTTGTTAGCCCTCATCCCTGCAATCTGCTCTTGTAATCTGTAGTATCCGTGCATTAATTATTACATATGTATAAGACATGGAAGTTCTGTGTCAAGTTAGTTCCCCAAAAAATTCTGTTGCTTCTTCATTGTTAGTATCTTTACTGGGGTGCTACAACGGGCTCATTCTGCCAAAGACTGTTGGTTAAGGTCTGCTATCTTTGTTTATCTCTGCTGAAGCACTAACATTTATGCCTATTAGAATTGTTACCTCCTGAAGAAAAGCTATCTTACCCTTAGTGTTTACACTTCCAGTAATTTTAGTGCAAGTATGATAACTAAATAAACATAAAAGTGTGAGATCCAGAGAAACTTAGGAGAGTCAAGAAACCAAAAGCATCAGCCTCCTACTACCCTTTGCTGGACTTCACCACATAGGAGCAGCAGTTAGAGTTATCAAAAAACAAAAACAGATCACTGGTTAAATTACTCTGATTATTGTTGTAAGGAAACAATTACACCTAATTGAAAGGTGGGCTGAGGTTTTGCTTTCCTAATGAAACTAAGGGGCAGGTGTAAGTTCAGGATCTCATAATGCAACTTCACATAAGGCTTCTAAATATAGCCCTAGCACACTTTCCCCTGGTATTTTACTATTATATTGATTTGGAACCCCCGGAAGGTCTTCATGAAGGCTTGCTAAAATAAAACTCTACCCTGGAGGTTTCTTTTCATGTGTCTTTTGGAACTATGCTGAGATGTATAAAATAGAAACAAGTGGGAGGTAACTGAAGGACTGTCAGTGTGCCTTCTCAGCTCAGATTTTGAGGGCAAATAAAAAGCTACGTTTCTATCTCTGGCTAAGATAGGTCTTATGAGATGCGTTAAGCAATGATGCACCCAATGCTCCAACATTTATTCTTGAAATTTTATTTTTTAAAGCCCAATGCTTGGTTAGGTTTTTAAAAATACAGATTTCAGTCTAGTTTTGAACTAATTTTGTATATTGATTCAATCTGATGTGAAAGGCCGAGGTGATCTGAGGTTAAAGGAGAAAGAAATTTGTAGACACTAGAAAATTCTTAGAAGAGAAAGAGTTCTGAAAGTCTGAGGAGTACATGAAAATTTGTCTAAATCAGACAAATTCTGACAGCCTGGGAGTGGAAGTATGAGAAAGAGCAACATGAGAAAATGGAAAAAGCAGAGGTGTTTTCATGGTTGAGTGAGAAAAGGGATTGTTATTCCACGGAGAATAAAACTTTTGAAGGGCCAGCCTGCTAGCTGAGCGGACTGAAGTGCCTGCTTAGGCAGAGCACAGTGGCTGGGGTTCAGCACGCTGTATTGGCCCCGCCCACAGGGCGCGATGAGACTGAGATTGAGACTGGGCATGGTGGTGCGTGCCTGTAATCCCAGCACTCAGGAGGCTGAGGCAGGGCAATCACAGTGAGTCCAAGGCCAGCATGAGCTACATAGTCAGTCGAGGTCAGCCAGAACTGCATTAGAGACACCCTGTCTCAAACAAACCAACCAACAAAAAACCTGTATCTAAAGTGCCAGGCACCTCGTACACAAAGAAAGATGGCGATAGAACAAATTACATATTGAGTAATAGATGTTGAATCCTGGTCCTGTTATTTATTCATTATTATTAATTTGTTAATTTATTTATTACTCTTTATCATCTATTATATCTACATTTTACTTTTTTATCGCTTTATGGATTTATCTTGCTTATTTCAGTTATTCATGAAACAGATCTTATTTAAGCAGATGAGTATGGGTGTGGTGGGCAGGACAAGGACACAAAAAAGAGAGGAGCTGCTGGACAAATGATGGAAAGCCAGAGATAGGAAAGAAGGAGGGGCAGCCTACACAGGGGCCGGTCTGTTTGTGATTTAATGAGGATAGCCTCTGATCTGCAGCAGGATGTAGCTGTGTTCAGTTGTGATGGTGAGATCCAAAGCTAAAGGGGACAAAGGTGTTACCTGCCCAGTGGTGGAATCGTCATAGGCAAGTAAAGAAAGGTAAGATCATCCAGAAATCCTGGGGGACTATCACCTACAGAAAAGCCCACACATGGGATTGAAAATTTAGTACTTTGACATTGAGATTAAAACTCCAACCTTGTTCACTAAGATGCTGAGTTGAGTGAGAAGGAAAGCCTGAGTCTCAGAGGAAACGAGGTCAGGGGAGCAATGCAATCGAGTCTGAGGAGACATGGGTCACTGCAAGCCTGGCCTGGAAGGGTTACCTCCCCACCCAGCTCGTCACTTCCTGCTGGGATTCCTGGCACCCTGAGGGTGGCAGCTTCCCTCTTTCCAAGCCCTTCCTCAATGCTGTTCTTGTAGGCAGCTGACTGTGGCCTAATGTGCTATAGCCTGTGAGCCAAGGCACACCTTTACACTGTGGGAGTCAGGTATTGTGTATAAGAAACAAGAAAAGTGACTAAAAATTGTAGTAATTTGGAGCCTAACTGAAAGAGATTAGTTCACTTCCAAAGTCTTGTGCAAAGACAAAGAGCTGAAAATAAAGAATAACAGTGAGACCCAAGTCACCCAAATAGCTCTCCCATGTACAAGATGTTATGCAGTCTAAAGAAGGAAGCATTTCTACCCACTGTAAAGAATGCATAATTGGTGCAGCTAAGGATTCCTGGGAAAGTTAACAATCTTTGAATTATGTCAAAGGAAAGGCTAGGATGCAGACCACTGAACTGAATGCCAGTGCAGTGAGTGCTCAACACTACTCCTGCAGCATCTAGCTCGATAGAAGAATCTAGCTTGGGTTGCCAACTCCTGAAGTTAGGCTAAAAGAATGAAGAGGAAATTCAACCACTTGTTTGTTTCTTTTTTACTTTTGTGGTGCTAGGGAGTTTTTCATTGGAAATATTTTACAGTTTAGATCACTCAGAATTCGAAGTAATCTTTAGATGGTAGAACTTCCAAAAATCTTCAGCACCCTAAGAAGAGGAAACTTCTCTAATTTGCCTCCCAGATGCAACCCTCTTGCACAATAAATAAGAAACATCTTTCCTCCTGAAAACAAAGGAAAGAAAGACTAATGACTGTATTTCAATTCCCAGCCCTAAATCTTTGATGATATGTGTTACGTGGTACCTCATACTGCTCTCATTCCCATCCTTTCCTTTTCAAACTGAAAAGTTTTATTATAATCATCATAGGTTCTCCAGGAAAATATATGATATCAGTTTGCTGGACAAATGTAAACTTTAGTTTAGGCTCCCAAACCATAAGATATACTAGAGTTATCTATGACATAATCAAGTCCAAAGGATGAGTCTCATATTTTGTTTCCACAGTGCCAACTACCTTTCTTGCTGTGGTCATCTGCAGAGCCCCCAGTGCCAAACACTGCCTCTTGATAGCTTTTGCCCCAAGATTCATTACTGCTTATATCAGAACTCTTGACAAATCTTTCATTTTTCAAAAGTCAATTTAATTTTTGGATTCCTTTTATCTGATGATATTACCATTCATCAGTCTTTCATCCCTTAGTCCTCCATCATATTTTAGATATTTTTTTAAATTTTTTTCTTGTTTCAGAACTTCTGTTTGTTTGTTTATTTATTTATTTTTATGGTCGGCTCAGCCTGCCCTAAGGGCAGGACTGGCGCAGCATGTGGTGCTGGGGATTGGACCAAGGTCCCTGCAGCCACCTAAGCTTTTCTAAGCAGGTGCTTTAGACCACTGAGCCATCCTACCGGGCCCCTACTTTAGATATTTTTAATAAATAATTTTATTATAAAATCAAATCATAACAAATTATCTATATACTATAATTTGTTTATCCATTGTCCTATTAAATTCTAATTTGGATCATTGTAAAACAAAATAAATAAAATTACCTTATAAGTTCCCATTGTTTTCTGACTCGACATTGATTCTGATGAAAATTACTCTAGATATTTAAAGATAATTTCCCTTTAGGATTCCCATCCCATCATTATTCTGTCACACACAAATCTGGTGGATGTTGTGAAAGGATTCTACAGATGTGACTCAAACCTGCATTAGTTGGTTTTAGAGCATGGAAATTATCAGGTAGATTTAAGTCAAATGAGACTTATCAAAGAAGAGCCTTCTCAAGCTTGTTGAATTCAGAGAGATTAGAACCACTACAAGTATTCAATGTGTCACTGTCAACTTAAACACAGAGAAATGTCATGAAGAACATTTCAGGAAGACCCTAGAAGCTAAGAACAGACCTCAGTTGACAGGACACAATGAAAAGTTGGTTTCTGTCCACAAGAAATTGAGTTCTTCTGATTACAAGGATGCACCTGAGAGAGAGAGAGAGAGAGAGAGAGAGAGAGAGAGAGAGAGAGAGAATTATCAAACTCTAGATGAAAATATAGCCAGCTATCACCTTCTTGTAAGCCTAAGAATCCAGTCCTGTCAGGCCCTGTCCTCTGATCTACAGAATTGAAAGTTAGTGGCTGGTCAAATAGCTCAGTGGACTGAAGCACCCTCTCAGGCAGACCCAGAGGCTGTGAGTTCAATCCCCTGCAGGCTCCATCCCCAAGGTACCTTGAGATGGTGAAAGACACTGGATGTGGTAGTATGTGCCTGTAATCCCAGCACTTGGGAGGCTGAAAAACAGGAAGGATCACTGCAAGTCCAATCTGTGTAGTGAGACCCTGTAGATCCTGTACTAAATACATGAATTTAAAAAAAAATTTGAAAGATAAAAATAAAAAATGAATTTAGAGTTAGTATCTGAGAATGTTTTTAAGCTTCTAAGTTAAAGTTAGAGTTCTAACTTTAGAACTCTACTGCCATAAGTTCTTGGCAGTAGACTTCATAGCAAAATAAATCGAATGTGTTATCTCAAAATTTGTCTTTTTCTAATGCATGAAAGTGTTTTTATTCCATGTGGGTGCCATCACATACTAAGTTTACCCTGGCTCACACAGGTAGCTCCAGTGGGCTCCCATTAAATCATCCCAAGTAGCATAAAACTTAATGCCTACTCTGGCATATACCCACCACATTTCAGCAACACTAGTAACAAGAGGTTATTGAATCAGACCATTATTTCCACTCATTGTGTTTTTATGTACTGGAACATATCCTCAAAATTAGGGCTCATCTACACACAAGTAATGTTTTGATGGGAGTATTGCAGCATGCCTATGTACTTTAATGGTAGTTTCTGGGTGACCACATTATTTGAATTCATAGAAGAACTCTTTCTGCTCTATGATTCTGACAATATTCCTCCTAAGCCTGAGTTCATCTTTCCTTCAAGATGCTATTTTCAAGCTTTACTTTTTCCTTTTAACTTTAATTAAAGTTTCTATCACCTATTGACTCTGCAAACTGTTTTGAAAGTGGCAGATGAGACAAAAGGTTCATTACTGCCAAATCCTTTCCCAGTGAGGTCATGCTTTTTCTCAGTTGGTGGAGACCAGGGCCTGAGATCTCTTCCTGCAACCCTGCACAGAATGCAGACACTTGCTGCCAAATGAGCCCTATGTTCATGAGCACAGCTGTCTTCTCTGCTTTCCCAGCAGGGCTGGCCCCGTGCTTTGGATCCTAGTGAAATGTTTTGTTTTCCTTTGACCACATTGCCCTCCATACTGCATGAAATATAATAAAGTGACAAAAGCATAATGAGTCTAATAATACATTTTACAGAACTAACATTTGTCTTTTACTTGTCAAGAGATGAGGCTGAACTTGATAGCCTCTAAGACCTGGCAGACCTCTGCACTGTTCACAAACTCACATAAAATTGAATCACAATTAGAAATTAGCCTTAGAAATTAGCATATTCAACACCTTCCTTTAAAAATGTGAAGAAAAAAGACACGATATTTATTTATTCATCTAGAAGTGAAATTCACCACATAAGCAACAGAAAGTTTTGAGCATCTACTATTTTATATATGATTTTCCTGTTTGGAGAGGCAAAAACTAAGAATCAAACATACATAAATAACTTATCTGTGTTTCTGTTTGGGTCAGAGTTAGGGAAGGGCTAAAATAGGAAATTGATTAATTATTTTATAACCTAATTAATTTGCAATCATATTTTTCCTTCACAAAACAAAACACAATGTTCTTATTTTTATTTTGCAGTCAACAAAACCATAGCCTAATGCTTTGTTCTAGCATGTGCTTCATTTCTTTTCCCTAGGTCTGTGTTAATTTAAAGCATCATTAAATTAAAACCCTTATGAGTCAAAACCAGACAGACCAAACCAGTGAATAAGTTCATTGAGAATAAGAAAAAGTTAATCGCCTGTGTGTCCATTCACCTGCTCCTTTTCAACATGAGCGACAGTCTTAGCCCTGAGTGTATCTATGGGCTCCACCCCACTCTAGACACCCAATGCATAGAAAAGAGCAATGTCAGATCTGCCACTCTGGAGTAAGAATTGGAACCTCCATGAATTTCAACACAGCCTGAATGTAAATGCAGGTTCTGAAGGACACTAACCTTAGTTGTCTCCAAATTTATGCTTACCTGCTATGACTAAAGGTGTTCCTCAACCAAACAATGAAAACCAAATTATGACACTGAAAACTCAGTGAAATGTTAATACTGAATTACAGAATTTAAGGAATATATCAGGTACTGAAAGATTATGCAATTTTACATTTTTGGTGAATCCATTACTAAAAAGTTTTAATTTTGCATAATACCTTATAATCTATAAAGAACTATCTAATATAGCCAGTTCTTTGCACGTTTTTCTCCTTTACATTAACCCAGTAAAGTAAACAGGAATATTATTATAAATTTAAAGTTAAGAATATGTAAATCAGGAAATTATTTGCCTATATCACATAGGTAATATTAGGTAAAAGCTCAGATTAAAAACTCAGCATTCTGCTTCTTACATTGGTGCTTATGCCATGGTGTTATCTCTGTACATGCCCACCACACAATCATTTGGGTCTTCTCCATAATTGCAACATACAGTCCAAATTAATGTGAGTCATTGAATATCCCATCATGTCTGATTTTAACTGGAAATGAATACTATTTTATACCAACGGTAAAATCGAAATTAAAGTTGTAAGTCAGTTCAAATTGAAATTTTACTTCTATCATAAATGAAGGTTTATCTTAGGAAGGAATGTAGGGCAATGCAGTTAATTTGTACTCAGAGCAGAAAAAGAGGTTGAGATTTGCATGTGAGTTTAAATGCTTTAAAATAATACAGTAAGTGATCTATAATCTCATTAAGACTTGATAACTTTTTCTTTCCAAATTCAAACTTCACATTGAGACATTCTCTAATCTTTCTCAAATATTTTATTTTGGCCTTTTTAGAATGATAGATTAGAAATCCTATAAGGTAGAAAGTAGAAGTCAAAGTGTTCCAGTAAGATCCTACTTGACAATACCAAAGACTCGATGAATATTTAGATTTGAAAAATGTCCTATAATATACTTCTACATTGTCTTTTCTATGATGCTCTGATTGACAAACAAATATTTAACTAAATTTAAACAAAAAGACTTCAAAGTACGTAGAATAATCAGATTTTAATTATCTAAACTTCTACTCTCTGTCCCCCTTCTGATATCTTGATCACTCCCTCTTGGAGTTCAGTGAAATTAACACCAAAAAGTTCACAGAAAGGAGATATTTTATTCTTTCTGTATTCTGTGGATCATATCAAAAGTCATTCATGAACAAGGTGTTCCTCATAAATGATGCTGAGTATTGCAGGTCTAGGAAAATGACAGAAGGAGCTGGACATTCTTCTGTAGTCAACTGGAGTTGCCAAACCCATCCCCAACTGCAAGAGTGGATATTCTCAGTCCTGAAGAGTATTCTGTTCAAATAACTGCAGTTTAGGAAAGAAACTGGTATCAGAGAAATATGCATAATATTACAGATACTATAAGAGAATTTTCACAAATAAACCTTCATGGGTATATATTAACCAAATTCTACTTTATTTCTCATTACACTTTGTTTTAATGGGTCTCAAAATTCTGTGACAGATTTTTGGTTAAGTTGTTTCCATTAAAACGTATTGATTTTAAAAACTAATAACTTAAAATTTGACACACACACACACACACACACACACACACACAAAGCCCACAAAACATTCTCCTTTCCTCCTGAAGGTTTCACAATGCATTGTTATCATTAACCATTCTTTCACTATTAAACTTATATGGCCAATTGGGAAAAACAGTTCTTAGAACAGTCTTCCACCACTGATTAAGACTGGTATGACAAATGTTAGGGGTAATATTCATTTATCTTCTCAGCTTTCTGGGCAGACATGGTAACCTTGCCACTCCAGCAGTTGTCTTGTTCGTGGCTTTGATGATGCCCACAGCAACTGTCTGTCTCATATCAGAAACAGTAAAATCACCCAGATGTGGGTAGTCAGAGAAGCTCTCGACACATATGTACTTAGCTAGAACCATGTCAACAATGGCAGCATCACCAGATTTCAAACACTTAGGCCTGTCTTCCAGCTTCTTACCAGACCAGCGATCAATCTTTTCTTTCAGCACAGTAAATTGCAAGCAATGTGAGTTGTGTGACAATTTAGGACAAGGGCATAGCCAGCACTGATCTGGTCAACATGGTTAAGGATAATCTCCTGAGCAGTGAAATCAGCTGCTTCCATTGGTGTGTAAGCCAGAGGGCGTGCTCATGGATCTGCCCATTCTTAGAGGTACCAGCTTTGAATTCACCAACACCAGAAGCAACAATCAGGAGAGCACAGTCAGCCTGAGGTGTGACCATAATCATCTTTTTGGTGAAGTCTCTCTGTTCAGGGACATCAGTGATAGTCACATCATATTTGCTGGTCTCAAATTTCCACAGGGAGGTGTCAATGGTGATACTACGCTCACACTCGGTTTTCAGCCTGTCCAAGACCCAGGCATACTTGAAGGAACCCTTCCCCGTCTCAGCAGCCTCCTTCTCAAATTTTTCAGTAGTTCTTTGTCAATGCCACCACATTGTTAGATCAGATGGCCAGTGGTGGTGGAGTTGCCAGAATCCACGTGTCGAACGACAATATATTAATGTGAGTCTTTTCCTTTCTCACGTTGGCTTTGATTTAGTGGTGGTTTTCACTACACCTGTGCTCTCATTGCAAACCTCTTGTGAAAAAAGCTATTAATGGAATTTTAAAGACAGGTTAATTCACAAAAATTAAGTAATTCATAAAAATAATTTTATAGGAATAGAGCTACTAAATGGTAGAATCATAATTTAAATTCATCACAACAGGCCGCAATAATGACACCAGTTTATAACTTCAGTTCCTATCAATAGTCCTCATGGTTTAACAGTTGTTCTCACATGGTTGATCACTATTTAGGATCCTGAGAAATTTGACAGGTCGATAAATGCTTTTTGTTACTGCAGTTATTTAAGTACCAGATTGGGGACATTCTGGCACACAGGATAAAGGACTCCTTCAGGGAACTTATGTTAAAACCGCAAGAGATAATTGAACCAGTAGTCAAAAGCCTTTCAACTACGCTTTCAAGTGTCTCTGTAATTCTTTCTTTCTCTACCTGAGACAGGAGTTAAACCCAGCATTCAGACACATACAAGATGTTTTGTACTCTAAAGAGACACTTAATTATCCAAAAGATGACATGCCAAAAGAACCAATTTCTATTTGTATTTCTACTCATGCATTTATCTGTGTTCCTGAAATCTACTGTGGGCACAAAATGTTACACCAAACATTGTGATTATTGGTATGTGATTCAAAGGAAAGGGTAGATGACACAAATGACAGATTTTCATCTTCTTATGGCTGAATAGTATATCATTGTATACATGTACCACATTTATTTCACATACCATTTGATGTACATCATTGACAACAAGGATAGAACTAGAGGTCATGATTTTAAATGAAATAAGACAGGTGCAAAAAGACAAATGTCACATGATCTCATTCATGTGGAACCAAAAAAAGTTGAACTTATCGAATCTGAAAGTCAAATGGTAATTATCAGAGGCTGAGAAGAGTAAGGAGCAGGTAAGATCAAAAGGATGGATTAACAGATATTAAGTGATAGATAGGCAGGAGAAAGAAATTCTGCTGTTTTATTTCATAGAAGATAACTGTAGATAATGCATCATATATATTTCTGAAAAGCTTAAAGGCAAATTATAAGTATTTCACCATAAAGAATAAATTTTTGAGATTATAGGTATGTTCCCTCTGCACTGAACATTACATTAAAGGTATGTGCATTGAAATATCACATATGATGTCATACATGTATACAATTTTTAATTATCAGTTTAAATTTTAAAAATAAACATTAATAATAAAAAATACTTACATGAGAAATAACACTGCTTTCTTTTCTAGGCACTAGGGGAATTCAGTTCCCACTATGAATCTAATCCCACAGCTTTAATTAAACCCCCTCCACTCTATTGATCCATGCAGTATGAAGATTTACCTTAGAGGCACAAGATCATAAGCTAAATAAACAATGGTAAGTATGGTGTCAAGAGGATCAGAAAAAGATTGAAGCTTGATCCAATCGATGTGTTAAAGACAAGCAGGAACTGCAGGAGGGGCAGGATGTGCTTGCCAACGCCCCCAGTGTTCTTGTTTGTGTGTGAACATCCCCATCTGCTTGCCCTTCTGGCTTTATGTACCACTGGTAGAGACCAGACATGGCCTGTCTTCACATGTCTCTAACGGAGATCAGACATGCCTGGTCCTGAAAGGAACATGGTAGGCCAGTAGCTTTAGGGTGTTGCTGGGAAGACTATCTTAAATCTTATGCAAACAGTCCTGTCTCAGGAGTCATTTTTTCCTTTGCTCCAGGTTTTCTGTGATTGCTATTTTTTTAACCCTGCTCTCCAAACCTCTAAGGTCACCACCAATCAATGGTGCAACAACCAAGGGAAAACTCAAGAAATTCTGCTCTTAGTCATGTTGGAATAGCGTCATCTCATGTGTTTGTTTCTATAGCTTTACTGAATTACAATAACTGTAGATTTTTAAACTAATAGGCTGGTTCAGGTCTTATAGAGGATGAGAAAACTTCATAAATGAAAAGATGTTAAACAGATAATAAAGCCCAAGACACCCACTTTTCAGGGCACCACTTCAAAGTCTTGAAACACTGACCTTTCAGGAGTACCCACCTTTGAGCAAATACTCAGCCATATTATGTTTTGCATATTTCGGTCTTAATAATACTTAAAGTTATGAACAGTATGAATAAAGCTCATTTGTTAGGAAAACAACCTTAATGATATAAATCCCTCTGGTTCAAAAGAAGAAAAGCAAAACTAAAGAACTGCTTATATAATTTTTAAAAAAGAGAAAGAAGAACAAAGAAAGAGAAGAAAAACAGGAGGAAGAGAGTGGGAGCTATTTGCTGAGCATCTGCCAAGCAGGAATATAAATAATTTTCACACATTAACTTATTTAATACTTGTAATAGCTCTGTAAACAGCGGACTGTTAACTTCTTTACATAAAACACTCAGACTTATGGAGATTAAGTAATTGTTCCAGTGTCATCCATGAGCTAAAGGCTTTTCACACTGATGCAGGTGCTCATAACCATTAAAAGAAGGAGAAACAGGAATGGGGAGAATGTGAGACACATTAGACATCTAATATATCTTGGCAGATTTTTATCTGTAGCAGAACCTTGAAGAGACTACTAGTACAAACATGTAAAATATAAAAGAAAACAAATTCAAATCTCCTTTCTTTCCCTGACACTTTGTTATCTAGTTCCCCGCTTCCTTCAGGAGGAAACACTAATATCAGTTTTCTGCATGCCTATCTTCCCACGTATTTATATTATTCATCCCCAATCAATATATGCATCATTCTCTCAGGTTGCCAAGTCAGAAAATTAAAGAGTTATCCTTGAAGCCTCTCTACTTTCAGTGGCCACACCCATTCACCAATGACCAAGTTCGGAAGTTTTCATCTCTGTAAAACTCTCTCCCAAATTTATCTACTTCTTGCCACCTCACTAGTATGAACCTGCTAGACACCATGATTGTCTCCTACCTGGACTGCCATACTAGCCTCCTAACTTACCTTGTCACACTTAATTGTATAAGCCTGTAAACAGGGATAACTCCTCAAAAGGTAAGCTTTTGCATCTTGGTCACCTTTTCAAACTATTTCAACGTTCTATGATTGCTTTGAGTATAAAAACCTGCAGCCACTTAGTGTCACTCATGAGACCTTTCTTTACATCATGATTTTGCACGGATTTCCAACTCAATCTTACATGGAGCTCCTCAGTGTAGAGCCCAGTAGCTTTCTTAAAATTAAGAAAATTTAGTTGCTATGCTCCATTGCACTGCATGGTGATTCTACTTGGTATCTCATCCCCCTGAAATGTTTTCTAAGTAACTTCTGTGCTTTCTTCAAATTTTGACTATACAGCACTCCCTCTGTGAAGACCACTTAATTGACCTGCATTAAAGACTTCACAGAATGAAGTGAATCTTCACAAAGTGGCTGAACTGTGATCAAGTATGGTAACAATTGAACTTCTCTCAGGGTCTATTTCTTTCATGATAAAGGGGATGAAGAACTTTACAAAGTTCTGAAGAAAGAAGCAGCATATAGAAAGCTTATTTCTTTTGAGGAACAGAGTAGATCCTCAATGTTTACTGGCTTATGTTAATTCTCCTGTTTCCTTGACTGTATCTAGAAACTTTATCTTTCTAAAGTCAAGGGGCAATGACAAATGGGTAAGATTATCTAGGTATCAGCTATATATGCTTTGTGACCCAAACCCATCCCGTGACCAGATGATGAGCTAAGAATAATTTTTTTAGAATATACTTCTTAAGGATTGTAAAGAATTAGAAAAGGCGGCATTGGAAAGAAAGAAAAGTCACAGAAGAAAAAGAGGGAGAAGACAGAAGAGAAAAAGAGGAAACAGAAAGATATAAAGCAAGGAAGGATAAGGAGAAACGGAGGAGGAGCACAAAGAGAAAAAGGAGGGGAAAATAGAGATTATGTGTGGTTCCACACAGCCTAAAATATTCACTATGTAGTCCTCTCCAAAATATTCTCCAAAATATTCATCTATCGAAGGCTAATTAAAGGTCCTAAAAACTAAAAACTAAAAATAATGTACCTTTATTTCACAACCTTCACCTGACTTATTCCTTTTAATACTTATACTATTAAGCAAGGTGAAGTAAAAGAGCATAGTCTGAGATACGTGAAGATATGGGGGTTATTAGGAAGTTTTACAAATATCTACTGTACTGGCAGATGAAGCTGCAGGATAGGTGAAATTACATTTTTGATAGTGAAGTAATGACTTGAAAATTTGCATCAGCATTGCTCTCCACAGAGAGCACGCCAACACTCTGCTCCTCACCTCCACTAGAATGGGAAAATGAGCAGTATTGCTGGAACGCTGAACAAACTGCAAGATCAGCCCAAGAGTGCTCATGTTGTTTCTCCTGTTTCCTTGACTATAGCTAGAAACCTCATCTTTCTAGTTCCTAGTGATGGAAATGCCACCTCTCTGTTTCTTCATCTACACAAAATTCTACCCTTTTGGAGCTCAAATTTAAATCCTGAACTGAACTAAATTTTTGGCATCTTATGTATAGTCATAATTAATGAAGAACAAGTTTGAAATAGCACATGCTGAGCATATGGGTTTTCCGGAGACATATCAACATCATTATCAGGAAAAATGAGATGTCACTCAGTGTGTGCATAGTAGTTTTTAGGTCCAACTCAAATGAAAATTAATATCCCTTCCACTGGTACAATATGGGTGAAATATTGTGCAACCTGCTTACTAGCAGCATTTTATTGGCTTGGTATATAATACAGGATAATAAATTTGAAATACTGTGTTTTTATACACTTTTGATATACAGACATTCCCACATGTCTGGGTTGATGCAGGTAGCAAGAACCAAGAATTTTACCAAATTTTCCTTTTCAAATAACTTTTAATTTACAGAAAGGTATCTTAAAAGAAAAAGACTATTAAAGATTTGCCACATCCTAAATAACAAGCCAGAGTTAGGGGGCACCAATATTCAGGTTGTATTTGTTTATGTTTGCAGTGCTTCAGATTCAGCCTAGGGCCTTGTGCATGCTGAACCTCTGAGCCACCGTTCAGCCCAACATATAACTTTAATGCTCTCACATGAAGGTGAAGCATGAGAAAGAACTGCTTTATTGCCTCAGTTTTGTGTGACGTTCCTGTCCCGAATCTCTGTATTCCTAGACCTCCCAGTACCGAGCATACGTCAAACGCTGCAGCATTTTTCTCTGATTTTACTCTGGCCTTATAGGTGCAAAACCCAAAATCGAAAGATAGGTAATTGACCTAAAGTCACAGGAGAAAAGAAAAATCTTTCGCTAATGGACTTTCAGAAATAAGGTAAATTTTTCGTGGGAAATGTCATGCACACATGAATAAGAGTATGGAAAAAAGCACTTCACGCTCAATTATTTTCTTTCTGTTTTCTTGTTCTCTTTCTTCATTTTATTTTCCTACTTGTCCTTATTAACTTCCATTTATCTAATTATTTTGTAATATTTTAGTAAGAGTCTACAGGTTGTACAGGGTCTCACTATGCAGGTTGCACTCATAGTGATCTGCCTGTCTTCAGCCTCCCAAAGAGCAGGAATTACAGGCATGTGCCACCATGGCCAGTCTCAATGGCCATTCCATGGTGCCCCAGGAACAGGCAGGGCCAGCAAAGCATGCTGGGGATTGAACCCCTGCCGCCACTGCACTCTGCCTAAGCAGGTGCCTTAATCCACTGAGCTATTTGGCCAGCCCTTCCTTCATAACTTCTTATACACATTTTTTCTTTCTTTTTCCAATTTACATGTATAGATCTAGTAATCTGAACAACTAGTGTGAAGGCAATAATATGTAATAGAACACTGTCAATCTTAAAAAAAGAGTTAAGATGAAAATGCCTGTATGTTTATTAGTTATCACTTGGAAATTCTCTAATGAGCATAAAGTTTTATAACTCTATCAAAATGCCTACATATTCCCAGAATAAGAGAGTTAGTTACCTATTCCCTTAGCACAGGGGAAAGTGAGATGAACTTGTCAAATAAGAGTCACCAGTAGGAACTGGGCTTGGTGGTTGTATGCCTACAATTCAGCAATCTGGTAAACTGAGCAGAAGGTCTCAAGTTTGACTATCCTGAGAAAATTAGTAACTTAGAACCTGTTTCACAATAAAAAAAAAAAAAAATGAAGGGTGGGTGACATGGTTTAGTGTGAAAGGATTCTCACTTGGTGGCTCTTTTAAAACTGGGTGTCAAGTCAAAAAGTAGGCCACCAACTATGTCCTTTGTTTCTGATCCTGCACTTTAATCTAGGCTTTTCTCTATTTGTTATGTATATAGATGCTGGTTTATGCTAATAATATACTATAAATACAAAACGATCAAGTATATAAATGAATAAAAATTATGCCTTCATGAATAAAAAAGAAACAAAACACTCCCAAAGCTAGAACCAGCAAGTTAATTAATTTACAGATTTCCAGCTCAGGTGAAGTAAGGTCTACAGCTATGATAATCAAACTTCAATCTCAGAAAATTTCGTTTGCATTTAACTACTCCCCAAGTCCTTGAAGAAGTTATAGTACTAAGATCCTAAGATATTAGAAAATTTGCAAAATGCAAGGACTTTAAACGCTAACTTGTTAACACAGCTGTCTCTGCTCTCATCTATGAAGTGGTGTTAGAGAGGTCCTATGTGTTTTTAGATCAGCCAAGGAAGCAGTTGGAGTGGGTATATACTTAGTTCAGTCTCAGCAGGACGTATTTATTTGTCTCACAGTGCTGATAGTATTGTTATACAAAGGTAGAAAGCATTTCCAAAAATACCTTTTCCACCAACTGGGCTAACTCAGCTGGCCTCAGAACACACAGGGCTCGAAACAAAAGAGTAACAAACATGTGTCCCAAAGCTCTTGGCAGCAGAAAGGTATGGGAAATGAAGGGACAATATCCTTGAAATATGTGGAGTCAGAAGATAAACTGTGGGCATATCTTCTGACCAAGTGACATTTAAGTTTGTAAGCAGAGGATTTCTTCTTATTAATCCCAAGTAAAAATAAAAAATTTGCCCTATCAGGAATATATTTGATTAAAAAATGCTAAACAATTATAAATATGTTATTTGTTTATTTATAAGATTCATGCAACATAGAATGTACCAAAGCAAAGCCCTGTCGTTATGATGCAAGCGTGTAGCAGAGCAATAGACAGTGGGTGCATCATAGAGTCCAATTTTGCCTTTCCTTAGGTGCTAACATGCCTACCGAGCTTTGGCCTTAGCAATACTTAGAAACAAGACTGTACCCAAGATGCCCTGTGAAAGCTATGCAAAGAGTCACAGGCCCTAATGACAAATCTGTACTACCTTATTCTATATTGCTGACTATCACATGAAAGTTGTTTGATCATAGAATTGTGGATCACAATACCATGTGACAGAATTTTAATATTTGTGCTTATGCTTCAATGTCAAAATAATTTTGTATCCTTTAATAGCCTGAATCCCTGTGTATAGATTATAATTAATAGTAATAATAATTGATAAGTAAATTTAAGTATTTCGTGATACTTTTCAAGAATTTCAGGGTAATAATTTTCAGGGCTGGGGATATAGTTCAATAGTAGAGTGCATGCACAAGGCCCTGGGTTCAATTCCCAGCACCACCAAAAAATAAAACAAGTGACAACTTGCATGATTCTTCAAAATAAATACATATATAAATACCCAATTTTTTATTTAAAATATTTAAGAGAACCATAGACAAACTCCATAAACATCAAACCCTGGTGTTACAGTTTGTGTCTAGCTATCCCCACAAAGCCTCATACAGTCATGGGGCAGGGACTTCTAGAATTTGAGACTAACTCATTATCTACCAGGATTATGTGTCTTAGTACTGCTGGGATTATGGATTATAGTACTGCTGGAATTATGGATGTGATCTGAGGCAGATATCCTGAGGTTGAGAGCCTGAATGTAATATAAGAGAGACAGAGAAATATACTCCTCTTTTTCTCTGTTGCCCTGGTCGGTCAGTTGCCTCTGTCATTTTGTTGCTGTGCCACCACCATGAACTGGATACTGTTCCACTCAGCCTTGGGCCAGCTGAATAGGGACCTCCAGTACCTGTGAGCTGAATAAACCTTTCCTTTCTTCATTTTGGGTGTCAAGTATTTATCCCAGCAACAAGAGAAAAGTAACTGAGACACCTGGAAATCCTAAATCCATCTCAGAGCTCAGAAGCATAAGCTTTTCATTGACAGTTCAGCCTTTAATTTTTGTGGGGTTTTTTTATGTTTTTTGTTTGTTTGCTTCATTTTTTTTTTGTTTGTTTGTTTGCTTCATTTTGTACTTCTAGAAAAGGGTCTACAGGGTGTTCTGGGTCTTACTACTAGATTGGACTTGTAGTGATCCACCTGTTTACAGCCTCCAGGGCAGGCATGGCAGGCCCAGGAATGAAACCTTGGCCCCTGTGCCTTCTTGGAAGGGCTTTAATCTGCTGAGCTATTTGGCCGGCCCTTAAGTTTAATTTTGTATAGTGTTTCCTCTTACCTCTTGTAGCAGGCACATCAAAGCTTATTTGTAGCTCAAGGTCAAAACATAGGTTAGGAGCACAGGGACTGACCCACAGTGGAGCAGGCATCATGGAGGGTGCCATGCTCCCCTTTTACCCTTCTTAAATTTTTCTTCCCATCCATCTGGCTGAGGAAATCGGTGACTGAAAACTTTCCAGAAATATGAAGCAAACATCTATGGTCCTGGTTGGTCTGGTTCCTCTTCCTGTTCTGTTTCACTCTCCCCAAAATATTCATATACAGACTTTCCTACATTTGCTGACTCATGTCATGGTGACAGATGAACCCCAGGAAAGGCCATTGGTCATAGGCTGCATTTATCAACAGCAGGTTGCTGTCATAGCTGGCTGAATTACTCTTGAACCTGGGAAAGGAGAACAGCTGCCAAAATGAAACAAGAGAATGTGTCAGGGACCTTATACAGCTGGTCTGCATGCTTATGCAGTGCAAATACCATCGGCAGCAAGCTGTGCCATTTTCACCCAGCTAGGCTTTTCTCATGGTACCATCTTAAAAAATAATGAACAAATAAAATTTCTCCTCTGACATTCCCCTCAACCTCATATAATCCCATGCTTTTGGTTTGCCTGCCTATTTCTCTGTTCAACAACAACTATGGTACAGCTGAAGTTCATGACGGAGCGCTAAGTGTGCGCTCAGATGCACTGAATGGGGTCAGTGGGAGTAGTAATTTGGTTTTGATGCTGTATGTATGGAAAGTGCTAGCTAAATCCACTAAGGATTGCATGGATCACATCACGGCGAGTAGAAGAATATGGCAACAGCTTTCTTATCAAGATGTATGTACAACCTCTTGTCTGCTCTGTCAGTAGTCACTTAAGGCCCTCTAACTACAAAAATAAAAAACCGTCAGTAAGTATTATCATGTGAAGGGCCAGCCAGATAGCTCAGCAGCCTACTTCAGCTGAGCGTAGTAGCCAGGATTCAATCCCCAGCGTGTTGTGTGGGTCCTGCCCCCAGGGTGCACTGAGATGGTGATTGAGACTGGGCATGGTGGCACATGCCTATAATTCCAGCTGAAAATAAGGGAATCACTATGAGTCTGATCTACGTAGTGAGACTTCATATACTGTGCACACCCTGTCCTAAATTAATTTTAAAAAACCTATCATGTGAGCATACAGTGCTACATAGAATTATAAAAGAAAGCAAATTATGGTGGATGCCTATCGAGTATATAATACAAGTTTAAAATATAGATAATTAATAATCCCCAAACAGTATATGGAATGTTACCAAGCCATGCACTGTGAAGAACCAGGGAAGAAAGCAACTGCATAATCCAAGGTGCTTTAGTGTGGTGGACTGACAACTGGTGGTTATACTTGTAACACCCAACTGAACTAAACCAGTGTGGAAGGCCCAGCTTAGTATTTTTGCCAACAGCTTAAGGGGGAGAACTGGAGAAGGAGAGAGGCTGTTCGAAAGCTGTCGAGAGGTTGTAGGGAAGCTTTAATAATGAATAATGAAGACTTTTTTGGGGGACGGGAGTTTGAACTCGCGAGCTTGCACTTTGCCATGGAGCTATCTCCCCAGCCACATGAAGACATTTTTTAAAGGCATTAGCCATATATTCGGTTCATAAATTTGATACCCAACAGTTCTTTCTGCTTCCTATTTTAAAAACAGAAGACAATTAATGCCCTTACTTTTACCCAAATTTCATTCTAGAAATTGTTCTCTATGCGTCAATCAAATGATCCCTCTCAGTTGTACCTGGCAATATTTCTTCACTGGAGCACCCCAAAAAAATTGACCCCGCCTTCAATTAAATGAGGAAATTGAAGGGACAGGAAGGTAATTACAGGGCAGTGCAGGTGAAATAAGGTGGGTAGGATTACTCCTTCAGACTGAACTTCGATTTTAGTGTTGTTTAATTAACTCCATGGAGTTGTAGTTTCTATTCTTGTCCAAATGTAATACTCCCCACAAACCAACAGAAGTAGAAGAAAATTAGACTTTTTGAGGAATAAAAAAACACAGGGTATCCAGCAACAGGATATTCTTGACTGGACTTATTAATTATATAAGCACCAATACCACTGCACACTTCTGTAGCTGAGATTGTGGGATAATTCAGATGAGTCTGTGGTATGTGCATAAAAGAAATATTTTTGACAAACACTTATGAATACATATATCACAATGAGTGTTATCTCCAACAAAAGCTTTGAAATTATATCATTGTTTTACTGTTTATTTTTCCTTAGAATAAAAAAAATAGCAAGGGCAATACATCAGTAGAAAAATACAAGTTTTATGATACACTTTAAACAATGATTTGTTGCACAATGATACGAGTGTATGGACAGAACAAATTATACAATGTACTTTTTCAGTGAATCATGAAAGACATAGTAAATATGGTGCATGCATAGGCTAAATTCGTGGCTTTGTTAACAAGCCAGTCACTTTATAAAGGAAGGAAAGACAAATTACTGGTCAAGAATCAACGTGAGACTGATATCCACATGGAGTGTCAGTTGGATTCCATTGCAGACAAAGCGCTGGTCTGTCTGTGTTGTCCAGTTGACATTTGGGAACTGTTGTGTTTGCTACACTTCGACAAAACAGGAAATAAAGACAGCTACATTTGTCTAATATATTAAAAATAAAAAATACATACTATAATAGTGTCTATACAGTCAAAGATGACAATAACTTTTTGTCACTTTGTTAATATTTGTTTGCTTCTAGAGACAAAGAATCTTACTGAGGAACAAAAGATGTGAAAAATCTCTCTAAGTGAGAATGGGTCAATTTTGCTCTCTAGAAAAGCTGTATCTGGAGCCATTTGTCACTGTCATTCTAGAACAGTATGCTACTGAAACCTGACAAAGCAAGAGGCTGCCAAATATCCCAAACAGGACAAGACAACCTCTCCAGTGAACAAATATCTGACCCAAATGTCACTATTGCTACTGTTGAGAAACTATGTTAAATAGAGCTTTAAATTCTGGACTAGAAAACATCTACCAAAGCCAAGCCTTTTCCTTTTGATTTCATAACTGCTTCAAGCATATATGTGATTTGCCAATCCCAAACTTCTTTATTCCCAGCTCTGTATTAATCTCCCATTACTTTTTTTAGACTTCATTTTCCCCTTTCTCTTATACTAATTAACTTTTCCCCTCACCTTTGATTTCCTACTGAGTCAAAAACAAAACGAATAATTCTATTTCTTACCAGCACCCTGAAATCTCAGTCTCTGTCTGTCTCTGTTTATCTGTCTGTCTGTCTGTCTGTCTATCTGTCTGGCGCTCTCTCTCTCTCTCTTCTCTCTCCTCTCTCTCTCTCTCTCACACACACACACACACACATACACACACACACACTTGCACACTTAGCAGCACCAACTTTACAAATCTCCACCTCTGAATAAACCTAATTATCCATTGTCTTTATTACTTTTCTCTCACTGTTAAGACAAAATGCCTGATACCCCAAGTTAAAGCAGGCAAGATTTATTTAGCTCACAGCTTATAGAAGTTTCAGTCCATAATCTGCCAACTACAAAGTAGGGTAGCACATAGTCGAGGGCAACAGTTCAAAGTGGTGGAAGACATCAAAAGCAGCAGGAGAGTGAAGCCTCACAAGCCTCTTTCTGTCCCTTATACTCTATGCAGGTTGCCCACCCTAGGGTGAGTATAATAGTCACACTCTTACATCAGTCACAAACTACAGCTACCTCTGCACTTTGGTGAATGGACTCCAGTCCAGTCAGCCTTAGCTAGGAATTTGAAGAAGGACGTGTCCTCCTGCAGATCTGCTACTAAAAACATAGGTCCTGGTAATCTTCCTTACTGAATGCCCATTGGACCTACCCCTTCCCT
>PVJA010010055.1:47983-58853 GCA_004027025.1 Myocastor coypus
TTTTTTTTTTTTTTTTTTTTTTTTTTTTTTTTTTTTTTTTTTTTTTTTTTTTTTTTTTGTATTTTTAGGGAAGAGTCTACAGCATGTTCAGGGTCTTACCACTAAATCGGACTCATAGTCATCTGCCTGTTTACAGCCTCCCAAGAGCTAGGATTATAGGCGTGTGCCACCACGCCCAGTCTCAATTGCTGTCTCAGTGCTCCCTGGGGGCAAGGCCCCAAAGCGGGTTGGGGAATGAACCCCCAGCCCTTGCACCTACTTTCAGGCACTTCAATCGTCTGAGCTATTTGGCCAGCCCCCAATTTTCATACAATATATAAAGAAGTCTCTACTATGCAAAACTAATCATATCACTCTCCTGGTGAATTCCTTTTAGTAACTAATGTCCCTATAGTATATTAACTCATCCATGTAACATACAAGGCCCTTCATTGTACAGATATGATTTATTCATTAAACATGGTATTAACACATACTCTTCATGCCAGAGATACCTGGCATGTACAATTACCCAATAGATACCCACAAAACTTAAGCTGCATCCATCATTAAAGTGAAAGTAAAATTATTGCATACTATGGTTTACATGTGAGTTTAGCCTCAGAGGTTCTAGTGCGGGAACCTCAGTCCCAGCTTTGTGATACTGAGAGACAGCAGACACTTTTAAGAGATGGAACCTAATGGAAGATAATTTGTAATTTGGTCATGACTCTCACTGGGATTCATGCTATGCTCTTCAAATTCAGGTTAATTCCAACAAAATCAAATTGTTATAAGACATAAAAGCCTGACTTCTGAATACCTCTGGCTTCTTGTCTCTCGTGTAATCTTTCTTACACACAGTCCCAAGATGGCATGATCCCCATGTTGTGGTAGGACCCCAAAGCCTCCAAGAAGCTGAGAAGAAACTACAACTGTAAGATAAATAAAATTCTTACTTTTATGAAGTGTTCAGCATCAGGTATTCTCTTATACCAACAGAAAATAAACTAATATATTTAAGATATTCATTTCTTTAGATGAGAAAAAAGGCTTTCATTTTTTAATGCATTTAGTACAGGGGCTACAGTGTCTGTAGGGTCTCACTATGTAGATTGGACTCATAGTGATCTTCCTGCTTTCAGCATCCTAAGAGTTGGGATTACAAGTGCATACTACTATGCCCAGTCTCATTCACTATTTCAGTGAGCCCCAGGGGTGAGGCTGGCACAGCATGCCAGGGATAGAACACTGGTCCCTAATCTCTGCCCAAGCAGGTGCTTTAGTCTGCTGAGCTATCTGGCCAGCCCTGAAAGAGGGCTCTCTCTCACCTTCCATTACAAAACAGATGTCAGAGAAAATATTAATATTAGGCACTAACTATATCGATAGCCAGCTTACCAAAACCTAGGAGCATTGATGTTGCCTAGAAATTCTATTTTGTTTCTTTTCTACACTTCTAAGAAACAAAGTACTTTTCCATACTCCTAAGATTTCATTTCACTCACTGCTTTCCCATAAGCCTCTCTGATTTTTACATCTCCCAATCTCATTCAGTTATAATTTTATTGAGATAATAAAATAAGCAAAAGAATTTCTATTGCTACCAACATGACTGCCAACACTCATTGCTTCTGTAACTGCATAAGAGATATTTACACTTTTATACAGTGCAAACCCTCCACTTCCATTCTGGTGTATACACCCTCACGCCTATTCAAGGACCCCATGTCTTCCCAGTCACCCTTTAGCCAACTTCAACAGCTTTAAAATATCTTCATTAACAACGTCCACCTAGCCGGGCGTGGTGGCGCACGCCTGTAATCCTAGCACTCGGGAGGCTGAGGCAGGAGGATTGGTACGAGTTCGAGACCAGCCTGGGCTACAAAAGTGAGCTCAGGACCAGCCTCAACTGCATAGCGAGACCCTGTCTCAAAAAGACAAAAAAAAAAAAAAAACCAATGTCCACCTAATAATATTATAGTTTTTAGAAACAATACCCCTTGACTTCACAGTCTCTCCAGTTACTACCATTTTCTCCTTTATTTTACAGCAAACTATTCTATTTTAGCCATCTCCTCAACCTCCCCCACATGCTTTCCACAAAAATTCCTTTCTCAAAGCTATCAGTGACCTCCACGCTGCCCCGGTTAGATGTCAATGCCTAGCCATCAATTTCCTCTTCATTTGCGATGAGCAACACAGCTGATCAGCCAGATCTCACCCTGCAAACACACCTTCCTTTTGCTGTCTCCATGACATCAATCTCAGGCTTCATTCTCGTCTCCTAGCTGCCCATTCTCAGTCTCATAAGCTGGCTGCTTCCTATGCTTCAGATTTCTAAATACCAACATGACTCAGAGCTCAGGCTTTGGGTCTCTCTTTCATTTCTAGTGCCAGGAACTCTAAATGTAATTTCAGTTGGACTCATTATTTTAAGGCCAACTACAAGTAAATGACATACACATTTAAAACTCCAACAATCCCCAAAATATAAATAAAGAGTGAAATGAAGAATACAGAATATTCTGTCATATCAGGAAGGATACCTACCCTAGTCACACTAGCCAAAGCTCACTTTCTCTTCATCTTTCCTCTTTGTCTCCTTTCCTTTTGCCCCTTAGCACTGCTAGCAATAGATTATTTACCTTTGCATTGTATGTATTCTCCACTGGGACAGAGGATAGAGCCAGATTATTCAGGGGTGGGATCTTTGTCTTGCTCAGTGCAGTATCCATAGAACTTAGAAGAATTCTGTTCATGCGGAAATGATTGTTTACTGTGAGTGTTTACTATGTAGTAGTTAAAATGCTTGTGTCAGGTACAGTTAAGTATCACAACCCAAGAGCTGACGAGATAGTTCAGCAGACTAAGGACCTGCTTAGACAGGCACAGGGACTAGAATTCAATCCCCCATATCTCATGATGCACTGGCCCGGCCCCGCCCCTGGGCAGGCTGAGCTGGTGATGGAGTCCAGGCATGGTGGCACATGCCTGTAATCCCAGCTCTGGGGAGACTGAAAACGGATCAGTATGAGACTGAGCTGCACAGTGAGACCCTGTACCAAATGTGTGTGTGTGTGTGTGTGTGTGTGAGAGAGAGAGAGAGAGAGAGAGAGAATCGCAACTCATAAAAGAAGAGTATATCATGATTAAGACTGAAGGCTTAAATGTCAAATTTGAGTGTGGAGTGCTATTTGCAAGGAGTGTGACATGACTAAGCCTCTCTATACTTCTGTTTTCTCATCTACAAATGGAAATACCATTATTATGTAAATCAAAGGAACATTGCAGGAACTTAAATGATCTAAAAAGTACTCAAATCAGGGCCCATCACATATTAAGCTCTTAAGTAATAGATTTAATCAAATAGTACACTAGTAATAAAGCTGTCATTCTATTAATTTTATTATCATTAAATTTATCACTCAGAAAACAATTTTATTAGTGCTGGGAATGAAACCTCTGGTTTCCTGTATACTAAGAACAGTTCTACCATGGAGCTATATCCAAGCCCCAGGAATTCTTACATATATTTATTGCTACTTTTTACCACCACTTTTTACAACCTCATGTATCTCTGACATTAAGATACAAAGAATTAAAAATATGCATGTGTAAATATAGATAGATAATAGACAGACAGACAGACAGACAGATGATAGACACTATCTATCTAAAGTTCCCTGAGAGTATCTCATGCATGCCACAGTATTCCTCTTCTGTCCCTCTAGATCAGTGGTTCTCAACCTTTCTAATGCTGTGACCCCGCAATACAGTTCCTCATGTTGTGGTGACCCCAAACCAAAAAATAATTTTGGTGGCTACTTCAAAACTGTAATTTTGCTACAGTTATGATTCAGAATGTAATAAATAACATTTTCCGATGGCTTTAGGGGACCCCTACTGGGGTCGTGACCCACAAGTTGAGAACCTAGAGTCTAGATACCCTTAGCAGTCCCTAATGACAATTCGTTGAACAAGCCTCTGAACCCCTCTGGTACTGCCGTGCTCTGGTACTGACTGCTCCTGAGCCTTCTGCATCCCTCTATACCTTTTTTTCTCTGACCCTCTGACCTATCTTTTGGAGCCTTGTCTCTGACTATACAACACATTTAGGTGATACTGTAGATCTAAATCATAATGATGGCCAAGGGATTACCTTACACTTTGCTTTATCTGAATCTGCAGATTCTTAGATTGCATCACAAGCATCTTTCCTTTACATCCTCAGCATCTACCTTTTGGGACATTCTAACTATAATTGAAACAATGAAGATTTTTTGCTGGAGTGCTTTCCCCTGTCTGCTGGAGCACCTTCTACTAGCTTCCAGACAGATCCAAAATATGAAAGAATCCGTGCAAGCTGGCTTTGAAAATTAGTATGTAACTACCTAGGTTTACTCAACCCAAGCTTGAGCATATGCTGAGGCATGGTCTACACAGTTACCAAAAAATAAAAAATACAAAGATGCCTTCCCTACAAATCAGGATGATATGGACAAAACAGAGTTCCAGGATGGATGACCACAAAAAAAAAAAAAAAAAAAAAAGCTTTAAACCCATTGTTTTTAATGAAGTGAGTTCATTGTCCAAAGAAAGAATCTGCTCTACTTCTATGGTATCTGTGGCTACCTTTCTGATGTCACCTCCTCGTTCCTCTTAATGGGAACACCTCAAAACTTCTTACAGTTAAATTCTTGACTGAGTCTGCCTTTGTTAAATCAGTTGTAAATAGCTTTTTTTCTTAAAAGGTCAAATAGTAAACAGAATAACTTGTGGATCTTTTTATCATGGCCAGTGACCTCTGATATTGTATCATAAGAGCAATTATAAACATTACTTAATGATAAAACCACTGATTTGTTCCAATATAACTTTATTTGCAAGGAGTGCTTATTATTTCAGTACATGTGTACAGAATTAATCAGTCCCACTTACTTTCCTACCACTGAATCTTTCTGCTCAGGACTCAGAGAGCCAAGATGGAGATCCTCATTGATATGGCTTGAGTCACAAGTCCATTCCTCACCTAGGGAAGTGCAGTGGAAGAGCACGTGATTGATAATCCTAACAGACAACATGCAATGGAAAAGAGATGTCTTTCATATGCAAATCAGGGTGGTATTGACAAAAGAGAGTTTCAGGGTGTGTGATCACTGAAAATGTTCACCACCTCTGTGGGTCTGCCATTCTATGAATCTTCTGGTTTTCCTTAAGTCTACCTTAATGCTCAAGTTTTCCAATGGTCCAAATGGTCATTCATTTTTTTCTTAACTTTAACCATCTTTAATTTTCCCAACATTCAGAATCATTGATACTTGAGAGAGTTTTACACTAGGTATATGTCTAGCTTGTAAGAAACTTCATTTTTTTTATTTCTTAGACTTTCCAGTTATTAAGAGGGTGAACTGATTAAGAATTAGTCATCCTGGGCTGGGGAGATAGCTTAGTAGAATAAGCACTGGCCTATCAAGTGCAAAGTCCTGAGTTCACTCCCTGGTACCGCAAAAACAAGAAAGAAAAAAACAGAATTAGTCATTCTGAATTCATGTTTTACCTTGTATCTGTGTATTCTCTGATATGAAATCTAAAAGACCATTATGCTCTTCCTTATCCCAAGAGATATTTTAGTAGGCCTTGGTGCATTTTAATAAGTTCCTACTGTATTAACAAATCAGTTTGTGTATCTATCGGCTTTCAAGGTGATTAGGGTGTTGAATAAAATTGAGCTTTCAAAAGATTGATTCTGACTTATAACTTTTAGTCTAAGTGAAACAGCTTCCTTTTATTGTATTATCATTATCAATATAGTCTCTGTCCTGTGCACAACAATCTTAAGATCTAGCCATCCATATGGTAATGCTACATGGATCTGTGACATTTTATAACATTTTAAGTGACTTAGGACTTAAGATAAATGTCACCAAGCTATTGGAAGAATAAAGGGATGACCTTTAAATATGATCATTAAATAGCTCTTTTCTTGTCCAAGCATGACTCTCTGCCCTTCTACACAAACTCCAGATGTTAAACTTATCTGAACCTGACCATTCTAATTAGCATAAGACAATCTTACCTCGACTACCCCATGTTCAGAGCTAGAGAAGTTGCCTATCAAGAATTGTTCTCTGCAGTGGGGTTTGACTTCTGTCAGCCTTCAGCCTGAAATTTTCATCTTGTTCAAGAGAAAACCTACATGAGTTGATTACAGAAGTTTTAGGATTTTCTTTAGTGTTTTAAATGTTCTAAAATTAGTGCCCTGTTTTATTTTAATACATCTATGAAAATTAAAATTAAATGTATGTTTCATGTTCTATTTCTATTGCATATTGTTCAGTGCTTCAAATGCAAGCACAGTTCACAAAGAATGTTTAAATGCTCCCTTTAGAAAAAGAATACTTACAATTTTAGATTATCTGTGAACTATTGTGACATTTGCAATGTGTATGAATGTTTCTGTTTAGAGGTTAAATAATTGCTCAGATATTTGTCCGTAGAGCAGTAAGTCATGTGGTGAATAAACTCACTTAAAAATAATCCTGTAAACTAATTTGAATCATTTCAGGATTTTCAATATTAGCAAAGGAAAGAAGACTGAGATCATAGTCAGCTCCATTATCAATAATATCCATTATAGCAATTACACAATCACAATGCCATCTGTTGGGTAATAACAGTGTGGGATACAATGCAGAAAAAAAGAAATAGCAAAAAAGATTACTTTTTCCCACCAGATTAATCATAGAACTCGAGCTTGCTTTGCTAATGCACAAGGGTGTTCTGATGCTCTGTATGAGGAGAGTTGACCTTTCTTCTGTTAACCTATGTCTTAGGAAGTAGCCCAGAAGATTTTGAGAGTAAGACATATGAGTTTCCTAGTAGGAGTTAGTAGAAAAAGAAGAGAAAGGACTGAAGGAGAGAAGCATTCAAACAAGACTCTTCATCTCTAAATAAAAATAGTACTTCAATTAGATGTCACACACAGCTTTAATTTCTAAAAAAAAAAAAAACTTTGGTTTTAAAGAAGCTATTTTGCTCCAAAACAGCCTCTCAGAAATGTTACATTTATAAGTGTGAATGAAAAGATACACCTCAGGCAAGAAAATGGGATAAGGAAAAATGCAAAAATAAAAAGGAGATGAGAGGGTAAAAATGAGAAAATATAGGGGGATTCCATCTACCTGTCTCCTTCACGGGTGTCAAGCACACACTGGCAACCCCAGAAGCAAGAGTCATGTCTTATTGAGCTCCTCTTCCAGGCCAGACAGATCTTAAGCAATGGGTGCACCATGCTATCTCTAATTCTTCAGCTTGCAATGTAAATGATATCTATCTCCAAATTGAAGGAACTGATATTGAGGCAAATTCCAGTTAAATTCATAACTTAGATCAGTAAGAAACAGAAGGAAAATTTAAGCCCAAGTCTACCCAACTCCAAAATCCATTATTTTCCCTTTCTTCTGAAAAGGTATATCTATGTCTTCACCTTACATTTTCAAGTGTATATTAAACAAGAAAATTAAAAGCAGGAATCAATCCTAAATTAAGATGATATTGTTAGAATGAGTAGATCTGACAATGCAGGGATGCCTATGAACTGGATTATCTTTCTCTCCAATGCTATCCAATCTAGTAGCCACTATCCATGCAGAAAACTTGCCAGACTCTGAAAATACAGTATAGAAATAATTGAAAGTATCAGGTCCTGTGAGATACCTCAGTGGAATCAGTGCCTGCTTAGGCAAGCGCAGGGAACAGGGTTCAATGTCCAGCACCACATGCTGAGTTGGCTCTGTCCCCAGGTGCACTGAGGCAGCCACTAGATTTGGCTTGTGGTACAGGCCTGTAATCCTAGTACTGGGGAGGCTGAAAACTGTAAGGTCACTACAAGTCCGAGTTATTATGGTATGCCCGTATATTCTGAGTTAAAAAGACATATATAATTTCTCTAAATTTGATTTTTCTTTTTTAATGGGATTAGAATATTTTAACTTATTTCTGACTCCATATTATACTTCTATTGGACACACTGCTCTCGACCATGAAAATAACACTATTGGAAGCCAAACACCCTCTATGACATTGTTGATACATGAAACAGTATGAAGAATCTCCAGAAAAAAATATATTTGCTTATATCATGGTGAGGAAAAGTACACTATGCCTAGCTCATACCCCTTTAATAGGCCTGTGCATTCATTTTGCAGCTGAAGTCAGTGCTGTCTACCAAATACAGCTGTGTCTTCTCTGGAAAAGCTGTCCTCTTCTTGACTAATATGAGCTACTTAACCAAAGGAGTTTCTTCCCTCAGCATCCTACTCAAAAGAAGAAGCCAGTTACCAGTGATTGTTGTAGTGATCAAAAGACTGATCAATTTGTCTGGAACGCAGTCAAGTATATGGTACTATTTATGACCCAGAGATCCACTTAGAACAGGGCAAGTGTAGATAGTAGATATCACTTCAGAGTATTTGAACTCTTCTTTCTTTAGGATCATTGTGAGTTTCTCTTGGTTGTTGGTGGTTTCTGCTTTGTCTTCTGACAATGCCCTTGGTAAAGCACAGGCCCCTAATTTTTTTATTAAGCTCTGGCCCTAAAGAACTCATGAGACCTATATTTTAAGTCTCTCTCCACAGGTCAAATATTATATATATATATATATATATATATATATATATATGTATGTATTAGTATTAATAAAAGTATAGAATTCTATGAGCACTTACAAAAGGTTCAAAAACATAAGATTAACTATTTTATTCATGCCTGTTTTCATTATAAAACTATGTTTCATGGTGATTATTAGCTTCCACTTGGGTTTCAAATGAACTAAGAGAAGGTATTAAAATTACAAATATTTTCCTGGGTAGGATATGATGCATCCTACCTATATTGTTGGATTAGAGAAACAAAGAGTTTGGAAAATTCAAACTAGGTCTGGCTATGGAATAGAACCAAAAAGATTTAGTACTTTCACACATTAATTAAACCTAGAAACAAGCTAGGTGCTTTGTTTTATATAAACACAATAATGAAAACAGGCATGAATAAAATAGTTAATCTTATGTTTTTGAACCTTTTGTAAGTGCTCATAGAATTCTATACTTTTATTAATACTAATACATACATATATATATAATATAAATTATATATATATAATATATATATATTTATATATATATATATATAAAATATAAGCTTTGTTTCTCTTTTTAACCTCCATCCCCTGATTTTCAGATGAGAAAATCAATGTGTACCAGAGCCTTTTAACTTTCCCTGAATCACCCATCTAATAAATCTCAGAGCCTGCTATGTATATATATACAAAAGAAGCCCATTCACCTGTAATTAATTGGTTTCCATACCCAATCTATAAAGTTCCAATCATTTTGCATCATTTTTAAATAAAAATAGATTTTAATACCTTAAAGTAATTGAAAAGGTAAGAGTAAAATCCATGTCATCCAGCCACTTTAATTGCTTATCACTTCCACTATTAAATGCTGTTGTGCCACACGTTTTTGCAGAATTTTTTAAATTGCCACATATTCACAGCACAGAATGATCCCATTCCTCATGGGGAGTTGTTAAGTATGTAGCACAGCTTAATCATTTTTAAGCAACTCCCCCTCCTGCCCATCCTCCTCAACCAATCACTTGGTTCACTTACCTTTTGCAAAAGAGCTGTCTCTTTTGTGAGATAGATCTATTGCTCTTTTTAAAATATTTGGATTTCTCCTACAAAATGTACCATGTAACATTGCAGCTTGCTTTTCCCATCTAAATTACTTAAGATTATGGTCTAAAAATGCATCCATTTTTTTTCTAAAAATGATTCAAATTTGTCCTTCTTTACCACAACATAGTATTCTATTGTGCATAAACATCACATTTTTTGCATCAATCTTTTCATAGACAAATAGGCTGTTTCCAAGATTTTTTTTGTGTGTCTTTTTGAGACAGGGTCTCGCTATGCAGTTGAGGCTGGCCTTGAGCTCACTTTTGTAGCCCAGGCTGGTCTCGAACTCGCACCAATCCTCCTGCCTCAGCCTCCCGAGTGCTGGGATTACAGGCGTGAGCCACCACGCCCGGCCAAGATTTACCCATTGTGAATTGTGTTGATAGAAACACGTATGCATGTATCACAAGGGTATCATGCTTTAAATCTTTCAGGAAGATATTTAGATGGGGAACAGCTGAGTCAAATGGAGTTTCTTGGTTTTCATTCTCATTTCGATATTGGACTTTCTTTAAAGTTTTTTCTGTGCAAATGAGATCATATAGTTTTGCCCTATAAATGAAACGAATTACATTTATTGAGATGTGTATGTTGAACCATTCTTGCAACATTGGGATGAATTATACTGGTCATGATGTATGACCTTTGGCTGATTTGTTGCATTCTGTATGCCAATGTCTTGCTTTTTTGTTAGTTTTCCTTTTTGAGACAGAGTCTTGCTATGCAGTTCCGGCTGGCCTTGAGCTCACTTTTATACCCCAGGTTGGTCTCTAACTCACACTGATCCTCCCGCCTCGGCCTCCCAAGTGCTGAAATTATAGGTATGTGCCACCACGCCAAGCTTGTATGTCAATATCTTGTTAAAATTTCAGCATCTAGGGACTGGAGAAATAGCTCAATAAAATAAGTGCTTGCTTTGCAAGTGCAAGGGCCTGAGTTTAGTCCCTGGTTCCGGGAAAAAAAAAAAAAAAAAAAATCAGTATCTTATGTTTACCAAAAACTTTGCCTTATAGATCTCTTTTTTTGGTTGGGTCTTTGTCTGCTTTTGGAGTCAGGTTAATGCTAGTTTTGAAAAATGACTGTGGGACTTGCCTTCTTCTTCTTCTTCTTCTTCTTCTTCTTCTTCTTCTTCTTCTTCTTCTTCTTCTT
>PVJA010010056.1:0-11285 GCA_004027025.1 Myocastor coypus
CTTCACCAAAATCATGTCACCTTATTGCATAATGTTCTAGATCAGTGAATTAGAACTGGACTCTCAGCTACACTCAGTTGTATGGCCCTGACTCCACTGGATTTGAGCAGTAGACCATGTTGTGATATGCTTCTGGAAGATGAACTGTCTTAATGGGCTTATCAGTGTCAACTAGAGAAGCAGGTATATTATATTATATTATATTATATTATATTATATTATATTATATTATATTATATTATATTATAAAATATAAAAAGAATTACTAGTTAGGCCTCCACAAGGAATGAAAATGGCTGTGTACATGCTGTGAAGTCAAAGGAGCTCAACAAAGTTTGAAGCCTGGAGCTCACAGCAGAATCCAGTACCAGTCAACGAAGAATCAGAACTTAACTTCCTTAAGGCAAGAGTCAAGGAGGTGTCTCTATAGCCCAATTACCTGGGTTCAAAAGCCAAGACTACCATGAGGCTTGCCTCCAGCAGCCAAGAGAAAGCCTGTGTAAGGTGTACGGCATGTGTATTACAAAATCAGTTCAACACCTTCCTCTTCCAGGCAAATCCTTTCCAGAACTTTTTAAAATGTACCTTATAGAACTGGGAGGAGTGGTGAAATGTCAGAGAATTTGTGGGCATTGACATAGCATTCTTGATTTCACAGTTTTCCTGATGAAAGTCTTCTAGAAACCCTTGAAGGCCTCTTCACACCAAGTGAGATAAGTAATATATATATATATATATATATATATATATATATATATATACATATATATACATATATTCATATAGTTATGCAGCCCACAATGAGGGCTCCCAGGAAGCTACTGACATAAATATTGAAATCTGAGACTATATTTTTGTTTAAAATCATCTTAACTGATATTCTGAGACCACTAAGAATGCTCCATTGTATACATTTCATATATACTTTGGCATAATCCTATTATATTATTGCATACAGGGCATCTTCAGTAGGAAAATATATATTGAGATAGTCATCTTTACATTGCAGAAAAAAGTTATAATTTCACTAATTATATGTATCATGAATTCTTTATAATTTTTCAGACATACACACACATACATATACACATTCAGGTTTTTAAAACCTTAGATATAAATGGTTATTCTCACTTTATAAATAAGAAAAATAAAAGATATTAGGTAATTATTCCTCAATGTCATATAATTTCTGAGTTTTAGAACTAGTGTTTTGTTTGGTACATTATTTGATACACTATCAAATTATTAAAGACTTAATTGAAATTAGGCAGATTTTACATTTTGGAATGTGATTTTATAGCCATGTTCTCTGTTGCCAAGCAACAAGCCAAGCATCATGCCATATGCATTTGCAATGTCTGTGTTTTCAGCTGTCTGAATGGCTATGTAACTTCACGGGACTTTCAGGTTATAACAGTGTCAGCTATGGTAGCCAACTGTGCACAGAAATGACACATAATGACAAAAAAGTGATGGCAATTTGCAGGCTACCAGTTAAAGAATATTGGTTCTCTCCTATTGAATATGAGCTCAGTTCTAGGATGTGTGTGGAGAAGATCTCAAGTTTATTACAAACACATCATGTCTCAGTATTTTTTTTATCTGCTGGCAGATTAAAACTTTCATATATCACTTAAGGAATATATACCCTTTACCGTGAATGTCTATGTACTTTCTATAAGGATTCCCTGTGTTTGTTCCTTCAGAGGCCATAACAGAAAGCATACTTTTCTTTCCTCACATTTAAGTAGCAGGAAATGTACATTTTATTGCATATTTCCATGAATATGCAACACAAGGAAAGGAAATTAACTGTTTGGGTCTTACACATTTCCAAATACTTTATATTCGTACTGCAGATCAAGTCTGTTTTATTTATCTTTACAAATAATGAATATCAAAGCATGCAAAATACTTCGATAATACCCTAGCTAATTACACGAAATAAATCAATATATAGTTGCAAACACTTCAAATATCTGTGCAATTGAACTCTACATATGTTTATATTGCAGGAGAGGCTTAGTAGAAGTCTTTCTAGGATGTAATTGCAGCAATATATTTTATCTAAAAGAATGTTCTTTCATATCTTACAAATAAGAGTAAATCAATTTCTAATGGCTAAGACTGTAGAGGACTAAATCTCTAAATGGTTAAGCTTGGGTTCCAAGCTTTAAGGCACTTATTAAAATAAATTCTTCTGGGGAGTATAAGGTAGAAAAAATATTTTTCAAAAACAATTTTTAAAACTTATCTATTATTAATTAATTAATTTATTTATTTATTTATTTATTTATTTATTCGTTACAGGGTCTCTCAACATGGCTTGGACTAGCAGTGCTCTTCCTGTCTCAGCCTCCTCTCTGCTGAGATCACAGGCTACCACGTCTGGATTTAGTGGTCAGCATGGTATGTGAGGAGTCCCAGGGTTAGCAAGGCATAAGGTACTAAAGGTCGATATTGAGTCCTTGAGCTTGCCTGGCAGGCACTTAGACCGCTGAGCTGTCTCCCCAGACCTAAAAACAAAATATTTTGAACAGCAGCAAAAGTTTAAAAGCTATGAGAAGATTTTAGGATAATAATGTGACCTAAATTATGCCCAAGAAAAATGGGAATAAGAAATCTTTGGAAATAGGACATTTGTGCCACAGCACTGCCTTCAGAGCCCTGACAAAGCCTGAAATGTTGACATTTGTGCTAAAATTTCATTAAAGACGCTAAAGTCAGCACCAGAGGATGAACTCACATACCTCAGTGGATTGTAGGGAACAAGTAGCCCTAAAAATTGCAATGCAATCATCCTTAAAACCTTAATCAGATGTATTTTTAGGACATAAGATTTTCATATTTTTTCGCAGCTTGAACTGATCTTTGAACAATAAGTAATGCATATGTTATTTCCTTGATTTGAGGTGAAAATATTCAAACATAATACCCAAGAGAAGCAATACTTAACAACTTACTTATTCTAAAAAATTAATATTTAGCAAATCATACATTACATAATAATACATGATTCATGGATTTCTTTTGACTGTGGCTGAGGTTAAATACTTAGACTAATGTCTAGTCCTCCATAAGCAAGTCCTCCAAAGTCAAATTTTTTCTCTTATGGAATACTTCTGTGTAGATGTTAGCTGACTTCATATGGTGCTGTGGAAATTGGGTCTTGATGAAAAGGTTTGATAAAAGCTGACATTCTGGTTGTGTCACTTCTGTAATAAAATCTAAGTTTCTGAAAGAAAAAAAAATTCTATGTTTCTGAAGATTTCATATACAAGCTTTGAAATCATTATAGCTATAATATTACGAGTTGATATAATCTTAGAAGATTCAGTGTTTGCATTATTTAGTAGATTTTGTTTTCTCTATATTTTTACCTAGTTTAATAGTAATAGCAAATATGCTCAGGTACAGAATAATTTTCTCAAATAATTTGTCATTGGAGAGGGAAAATAACATTACACTTACATTTTCATGAATAAAATTTTGAAACACACACCATTATATTTTGCCTTCAAACTAAGACTTCTACTTGAAGATAGTCCTAATTGATCTCTCTTTCTTTCTTTCTTTCTTTCTTTCTTTTTCTTTCTTTCTTTCTTTCTTTCCTTCTTTCTTTCTTTCCTTCTTTCTTCCTTTCTGTGTGTCTTTCTCTTTCTTTTTTCTTTCTTTCTCTCTTTCTTTCTATCTTTCTTGAGCTTGAGCTCATTTTTGTAGCCCAGGCTGGTCTTGAACTCACACAGATCCTCCTGCCCCAGCCTCCCAAGTGCTAGGATTACAGGCATGCACCACCATGCCCTACTTGCATTCTTTCTTTCTTTCTTTCTTTCTTTCTTTCTTTCTTTCTTTCTTTCTTTCTTTCTTGTATACCCTATGTATAAATCTTTAATCAATTCAGAGTACTTGCATAGTATTTGAATTGGCTAATATATGAAAGATATCAACTAAGAGAAAGTTCCCATGGTAGTAAAGAATTCTTAAAGAATAAAACATAACATAAAAGCTGGAATGGCAAATATATGACCAGAATAGGATATTCGCACAAAGTTCTAGTATGTGTGTACATGGACAGTGTCCATGACATCTACTGGTGGCCAGGTGTCACTTGTGGGACTGATCCACTGCTATTTCCTTTATATCCACCATGTAGAATCAGACAAAATTATGACCCATAGGGTGCAGGAGAATCCCATTTATAGAACATCCTGATGGACATATGCTGCTGCTGTATACAAAACAGTAGAAAGACTGCTTTTGTATACCTCTTTTTCACCTGTATTTAATTGTTTGCCCTGTATAGTGGGTTCTTTCCATTCTCCTTCATGGACTTGTGGTCATTTTCATCCTTCTCTAGAATGTCTTTTAATAAACTGTGTAGGATTGACTTTGTCATCATGAATTTTTTTAGTTGTTCTTTGTCCTGGAAGTATTTTCCTCCTTCACTGAACTTGAAAGAGAGTTTACAGAGTATAGCAGTCTGGGATGGAATTTGTTTTCTTTGTAAGACTTGAAGTACTTTGCTCCATGCTATTCTTGACTTGATGGATTGTAAAGAGAAATCTACTGTTATTCTAATGGGTTTTCCTTGAAATGTGATCTGTTTCTTTTCTCTAGTGGCTTTTAATATACTGTTTCTGTGCTGAATTTCTTGATCTTGATTATTACATATCTGGGTGTGGTTTTAATGAGGTTGATGTTATTTGGAGTTTCATATACTTCATTTACCTGAATGTCAGATTGATTTCTCATATTTGGGAAGTTTTCTGCTATTACTTCTGCCCATATTCTGTTTTATAGCCTTTGTGCTGACTCCTTTTTCACTGATTCCTATTAATCTCATGTTGTTCATTTTTGCATCATCTTGCAGATGAATTATTTTTGTTTGCATCCTAGTTTTTATTAGGAGATCTTATCTTATCTCTTCACTAGCATCAATGGTGTCTTTAAGATGTGAAAGTCTATTTTCACTTTCCTTCAAACACTTTTGCCAGCTTGTGATTGAGGTTTTAAGTTTGTTTATAGCACTTTGAATCTCCATCATACATTCTATTTCTTTCCTATATTGCTCATTCAAGGGTTCCATCATTTTTCTGTTCTCTATTTTTATTAGTGTTTTTAGAAGCACTTATTTCTTCTTTTATTGTAGGTATTATTTTTTTACTTCAGAAATTATTTCTGATCTGATTTCCTCTATACCTTTAAGCCATTGTTTCTTTACTTCAAATGCTACCATTTCAGAGATTTCAGTTTTATGATTTCCATTTTCTTCTGTACTGTTGTCTCCTATGTTTGTTTTGGGCGGGTTTGGGGTCTGAGAGCACATTTTGCTCCTTATTTTTGTCATTTTGTATAGCCCTGCCTTCTGACCTTTTGTGTAGAGTTTTGGTAGAGTTCTTACCTTAGCACCAGATCTGGATCTACCAAGTTCAAAGTCATCCAGGTTGGTGTAGCTTGGGTCTGGCTTCTGAGGTTCACTTCTTCCTGCTTCAGCCCTTGGGGGCAAATCTGCCATGACACTCTGGCAAGATATTCTGCTCATGGATCAACTGGATTGGTCTTGTCTCTCTCTAGGGACTTCTGTGGCAGTTTTCCACACTGGTCCTGTCTGATGGATAAAGTTTCACTCACTTGCCAGCCTTTGTCGCAGGGTCGAATGAATTTCTGGTGTGCACCGGGTGGTCTTAGTTACATTCTGGGCTCGTTGCTGAGTCAAATAAGGTTCCTGTAGGCCCAGGGTGGCCTCACTCATGCACCCAGCCTACTTGCTGGGTCCAAGCAAGAGTTAAAGGTTTTCTACAATAGAACCTGGAAGATCAATGTTAAATTTTACTCTGATGAGTTTGTAGAGTTTCCATGAATGTATTATAAATTGAAGATATGCTATTCACAAGAGAATTTTTAAAGGTAATAAAACACGCTGCCAGTTCAAACAGTTGATCAGGTAGGATTTAGAAAAGGATTGGAAGGGATACTTTTTGCTAAGGATTTGTTATAGTCTATAGAATACTTATACTCCTTTAACATCTTTCATCCCTTGTATCATCAGTGAGATTTTTCCAGTTTAAAGTCCATTTGAAGTTTACATGCCCTCAACTTTTAAGTGTGTAAAGGGAAAATAAAGCACTGAAAATTTGCATAGGACTGAAACAAGGCAGTATCTTGGGAAATAAATAATAATTTTCAGGGAGCTGATCATACAATAACCAAGACTGTTAATATAAAAGAAATCAAATAATTTTGAGTGTACTGAGAGGTAATACTTGCGTTTACCACTACTAAACAGTGCACACAGGCAGTGCAGAAACTTTGGGTGACCCTAGTGGCAAAGAGAGGAGAATATATTTGAGCATTTTAATTGACATATTTTATGAACAGAACGAACATATTGATTAGAAATGGATTAATAATTAACTAATATATGTAAGAAATTTTTAAACCTAAATTTGAAAACACATTCAATGATACAAGTATTTAATGATCATATATTAGAGAAACAATATTCATCTATAAAAGTAAAGGCCATATTCTACAATCAAAGCATTCTAGGAAGTGTATACATAATGGGAATATATATATATATATATATATATATATATATATATATATATATATATGTTGTCTTCATCGTAATTATTCAAAGGATGATTACATTTTTTTGTTTGTGTTTTTGAGACAGGTTCTTGCTATGCAATTGTGGCTGGCCTGGAGCTCACTTTTGTAGCTCAAGCTGGTCTTGAACCCGCACCAATCCTCCTGCCTCAGCCTCCCAAGTTCTGGGATTACAGGCGTGAGGCAGCACGCCCAGAGGACGATTACATTTTTATCTTTATATTCATTCTAAAATTAAAATTATGTTCCAATTAACCAATCTGTGCTAAGTACTGTCCTTGGTACTATAAGGGATACATATACATTACAGAATAGGTAAATAATCATTTTTAGTCTTTCCACTTGAATTCCTTCATGTGAAAAACACTTTCAATGCATTTGGTTTTTAATTTGCAAGTTAACAAGATATTTATTACTTTGACTGATGTAAGAACATTAAGAAAATTTAAGCTTATCAAGGAGTAATTATATACATTAAATATCATATAAGAACTTTAAAAATCTAGATGCATATGATTCTACAAAACAACTAAGATGGATGACAGAAAAGCACTTCATATGTTTTGTAGGTTATAACTATTTCTAGTTTATTTTGCATGTCATTGAACATTGAAAAGAATAGCATATTGAGTAATTTGATGTGATTTCATTATTTCAAGCATTGACTTTAGGTAGAATTTTTTTTTTTTTTGTCTTTTTGAGACACGGTCTCATTGTGCAGTTGAGGCTGGCCTTGAGCTCACTTTTGTAGCCCAGGCTGGTCTAGAACTCGCAGCGATCCTCCAAAACCTCAACCCTTCAAGTGCTGGGATTACAGGCGTGCGCCACCACGCCCGGCTATAGGTAGAATATTTCTTATGGAAATATTTAGAATAATGTGTAAATGATGTTTAGTTTCAGATGCATTTTTTTAGACTTCATGATGCCACCTTATAATTTTGGATTGACATTTTGACTTTTAATTGCAGAAGTTATTATCGTATTCAAATTAGGTTTCCTTATGAAGCCTTCCATACTTTTCTTCACCTTCTCCTCCCTTTCCATAGGAAAGATAACACCTCAGAAAATGTCCACCTGGTTGGTTGCTTCCTTATGTGGCAAAAAGTAGCTTGCAGAGGACATGAAGTGCTTGGAGGCAGAGATTCTTTCCTATAATCTGAGGAAAGCCAAGATAGTGATCTAAAACTGATGCAAAGATAACTTAAAGAAGTAAATAGTCAATTATTGCTTAAACATGAGAAATTTTACAGATTCCAATCATGAGGGAGAAATAGATTAATAGATTAAAGTATTGAATAAAAATTTGGATGAAATAATTCTGTGATTTTAGAGATGTGATGACAAATATCTCTCAGAATGGAAGTCAGCTTTGCTGACTTAAGTGGAGGAACAAGGACATTGAATTCATGATTTGAGGCCTCCTATGATGCTTCAGAGTGTGGCCATCTCCTTGACTGTCACCATGGAGGAAACAGGGAGCCGTCTCAGACCTACAGAGATACAGGATGACAAACTGGATTGTTCACACCACTGAGCTCATTCAAGTTAAACCCTCACAGGAAACAGTAGAAGCAGGAATTTGTTTCTTTTCACACACATTGTTGTACAGACAACAAAGTGGTGAGACCCACGTACTTTATTGTGATTTTTCTAATAAATAATATTACATGATTGATGTTAAAAGCTGGTTATTTTTAGGAATGTTAGTACTTCAAAAGAGTAATTAATTTTGAGAGGTTTATTAATTTTGATATTTTTAATTATACACTTTGTTGCAATCATTCTAGACTTTTAGAGAGGTGACGAATGTATCAAGAATCAGAGAGGTAGATCTTTCTGAGCTTGCATCTCTACACCAGGTGTGCACATCATTGGATGTTCAAGAAAACAGAGATTTCATCTGCTTTAATGACTGTGAAGGACTTGACTGGTGAAGTAATGAATTCATATCTAGTAAGGCAAATATAATCCAGACACACATAAGCATTTGTATTCAGGGATATTTATGCTACTTTCATCACAGTGTTTCTCCTTTGACTTTAACAGAGTATGGAGCCAGAGATGGCTTCATCAAAACACTACATCAGTGAATAAAATCAAAATCATTAATATTATGAATAACTCTCCTGGAGGAAAACATGACATGGAGGAAAAGATTTCATCTAATGCTTTAGAACAAGCTAAGTCTCATATTAGGTAATTAGTCACTGTGAAATTCACTGGAAATCATAGAGAAGTACATGAAATTCAATGAAATGTTTTGAATATCTTGACTCCAAGTTTAATTTCCACATCTTTTCTTTCCTTATGTGTAATTTGCATTTTCTTTGTAATGTATATGACATTTTATTATTGTAAAATAGTGGTCCCTCGCTAATCACATAGATTCTGTTACTGACATCACTACAATAAGTGAAAATCAGCAGAGATTTTTTATTTATTTTAGTATATATATATATATATATATATATATATATATATATGCTTTACAGTCCCGTCCCACATTCTCATAAATCTTTGCAACATTTTTGAAAAGACTTCTAATCTCCTTATCCATTTTCTAAACTCATAAACCAATATAATTTTAACAATATACATATTCTGTATGGCCCTGCAAAATCCCACGATGTGCTGAGAAATCAGCAATAAATAATTTAGATAGTCACCCTGTCTTCTATCTTGTCTATACAGCTTTACTAGAGGCATATATCCTTGCTTTAGACCAGACAAGACAAAAGAAGAAACAAAAGTAGCCACATACTTTCCTAAAAATGCCCATCAGGGATTGATATTTTAAATAGGTAGCACTCACCTTAAAAAAGCCTAAATGAGTCATTAACCCAAACCCCAAGAGGAAGAGGCCGTATTCCTATTCAAGCCTGCTTGTTATGTCACTCCCTTTCCATTCAGTATTTGATTTAATCAATTTTACCTTAGCAATGGTGTTTGTAACCTCATTGGTTGACCATAGTCTTGTTCCACCTCATACCCAGCTAAGTGAGTTTCCATGGCTTCCACCTTAGACTCACCCCACCACATGTTTTTACACTATAAAAGTCCCTGGAAGAGACAGCTTCCTGGGGATACCCACTGGGAACCCTCCTCCTGTTCCTCTGTGGACAGGAGCTTTTTTTCCCTCAATAAATATGTTCTGCTCATTAAAAAAAATAATTTAGATAGATTCTTTTTGAGGGGCTGGGCTTATACATCAGTGAAATAATTGCCTATCTGGTAAATGCAAGGTCCTGCATTCAAACTCTAGTACCACGAGAACAAACAAGCAAGCAAACAAACAAACAAACAAACAAATAAATAAATAATTTTTGAAAACCTATAGAACAATGAGTCTGTGGAAGTTGAGCCATGAAAATACTGTAATTTTTCATTTAAAATATCTATATTATGTCCCTGATTGTTTCAAACTAAGATAATAGAAAAATGTTTTCTTCCTAATGTTGATGAAACTGTTTTCTTAAATCACTTAAACCCAGTATCTTAATTTAGAGTTCTCCTCCTCCAAATCTTCCCCCTGCTTCTCTGTATTCACCTCTTTGTCTGAGTTACTCAATCCAAATACTTTGACCACACTAACAGATCTTCCTCCTAAAGTTACTTGTGTTTCCATTTTCTGAAAGCAAAAAAGGTATTAAAAGAGAGTAAAAGACAAGGAAATATGCCATAGGATTGACTGGCTACAATTGTGTATATGCTTAAATTTCTAAATATCTGTGTAAAATATATATAACTGCTTTTGTCACATTCTACATAGATTTATTAGAATATCAATAGTAGATGGAAAACACTGATTCCAAGTTAAGTCTAAGATGATTAATATTCAGAAAGACAATGATGTTAAGCTCAAGTATCTAAGTTCTAGAATAATAGTATCATTAAGCATCTCTTCTGGAGGGTTAAGAACATAAGTTTACAGACAAAAAAATCTAGATAAAAATAAGGGTTACAAGGATAGCCAATATTTTGGCCCTAGCCTTTCAAGATCAGTGAGGACTCAGGACATAAGAGAACCTGTGCTGTCACATCTATCTTTTATTATTTGTCTTGTACAGCAATAACTTAAGGTCTTTCAGAGTAGAGGTTCTATTTGGTTCATTGTTCTGTATGTGTACTGTGAGGTATTTGTCACATAGTGACACTCATTAAGTATTGTTTATTGATTGACATTCAGTTTTTACATTTGTCTTTTTGGTTTTGTAGCACTTTGATCTTATTTAGAAAGAAAGTAACAATTCTCTTCAACACCTGACACCACATAGTTTGGGTTTTGTCTGTTCTTGTTAAAAAATGCTACATACCCAGGTCCCATTGATCTTTTTCATTACATATATATAAGTTTCTAAGTGAAAAACATAGTTACTCAAACAACTTTTTTCTTTGCATTTTAGGGAAGGGAAAAACAACATCTTTTGAAGTATTGATATACACATGTAGTATAAAAACTTCGATTTTGATTAAAATAGAAGTGGACTATCAGTAGTTTCTTATGATGACATTGAGCAATTTGATCATGTCTTCCCCTTTTTGATATTGATTTATAAAATTTCACAGCTTAAAATTTAAATTTATATTACACTATGATAATTTTTAAATATTTTCATTTCTATTGTGACATTCTATTTTTATATTATTTATTTATTTGCATTTTTTAGGGAAGT
>PVJA010010056.1:11385-58509 GCA_004027025.1 Myocastor coypus
CCTGCCTAGGATATGATTGGATTTCTCCCTAGAACGGGATCAAGGGCCCGTCCTGGGGTATGATTGGTTCCACCCTAGGGCGCAATGAGTCCACGTCAGAATGACTGAGCACAAAAAGACTTTTTAAAGGGCTGAAGGAGGAGTCAACACTTCACTTCGTCGGAGAAGCTTCGGTCTTAGCATTCAGACTGGACTTCATTGTCTGGCTTGCAGCGCAGACTCTTCGGCCTCCAGCTTAGATCTCTCGCCTTCCGCCGCAGACTTTTCAGCCTCCATCTACAGACACTTCAGTCCTCCATTACGGACCCGTCAGCCGACAGAGACTTACACGGAGTGCTGCAGTGAAGTCCAGGCCTCGGGATTGAATTCTTCAGTCCGGAGTGTGCAGACGCCCTGTGAATGCTTCCTCATCTGACTCTGTGGCTATTGTAAGCCAATCTTACAATTTCTTATAGATTGTATATTTGGTGTTAATATCCATTCCTTATATTATATCTATTCTGTTCCTCTAGTAAAACCCTGACCAATACAAGTGTCTACAGGGTACAGGATCTCACTACTTGATCAAACTTATAGTGATCCACTTTCTTACAGCTTCCTAAGAGCTGGGGTTACAGGCACACACCATCATTGCCTAGTCTCAATTGACATCTCAGGGTACCGTGCAGGCTCAGGGACCAAGCCCAGGGCTCTACAGCTGATCGCAGACACTTTAATACACTGAGCTATTTGGCCAATTCTTATTGTGACAGTTCTGATATGCATAATTATAACACTCACTATAAGAAATTCACATATGTTCAGGATATACCTTGCTTCTTTGTCTCTCATTCCCCTCCCTTCCCTTTAACCACTTTTCTTTCATTAGTAACAAAGAGTTTGTTTCCATGAATTTTCCTTCTATTCCCTTTTTTATTCTTATCCCTTATTGCTTCCCCCTCTGGTTTGTTCCCATCCCATTAAAACACTTTGTGTTTTTCAATATCCATTATACATTTTGATTCCTATCTATAGTATTATACACAGAGAAACAGTGCAGCATTTAAACATTTGTGTCCAATTTACTTCACTTAATAGTACTGTCTCAAGGTGCATCCATTTACCTAGAAACATCTCAGTCTATCTTCCTTCATGGTTGAGCAGCATTGCATTATATAAAAGAATCAACTTTTCCATGCATTCATTGGTTGATGACCACATATGCTCTCTCTTGTAGCTATTGCAAACTGTGCCACTATGAATGTGGATTGCACATATGCTTGTGGTGTGAAGCTTTCAGTTCTTTCCAAAAGAACCAAAGAAGAGAAACAAATGGGTCAAATAAGACCTCTAGCATTAGATTTTGCAGTAATCTCTACACTGATTTTCAAAGCAGTTGCACCAGTCTCAGCAGAGAAGGCTAGGATTTGCTACTGACCTACATGTTAATAATAATGAAAGCTGTTTCTGAAGTAAGATGAAATCTCAGTGTTCTTTGAATTTGTGTATCTTAAATCACCAGTGAAGTTAAAACATTCTGTTTATTTTCTGATTATACTTCTTCATCTGAGACATTTCTACTTATTCAGATGCCTTTTTTTGAATTGGATCTTTAAATATGGGGGATGTCTGATGCCTCGAGTTCTTTGTATTCTATACGTTAGACCTTTGTCCAAGGAACAGATGGCAAATTATTGCTCATATTTTAGATGTTCTTCACTTTGTCAATGCTTTTGTTTGGTACTGCAAAAGCTTTTTAGTAAGATGAAATCCAAGTTTTTTATTATTTGTGATAGTTCCTGTGTGATCAGGGTTTTTGTCCAAAAAGTTTTTGGCAATGCTTGTATCAACATTCTCACTTCCAAAAGGCTTAGGGTATACATTTTAATATTTAGATTTTGGTTCTGTTTCCATTTTAATTGAGTCGTCAAAGACATGAGTCTAGGTTTAATCTTTAGCTTGTGAAAAGCCAGTTTTCCCAGCACCATTTAATAAAGAGTTGAACTTCTAGTGAAAGTATTTGGTATCTTTGTGAAAGGAAAGGTGGCTGAATACATTTCAAGTTGTTTCTACATCTTCTACTCTGTTCCTTCAATTTTCAGCTCTTGTTTTTACCTGAACTATGCTGTTTTTGTTATAGTATCTTTGCAGCCTTTTATAACTGTAAGTCATTTATTTTATTTTTATTTTTATTTTTATTTTTATTTTTATTTTTTTGTCTTTTTGAGACAGGGTCTCGCTATGCAGTTGAGGCTGGTCCTGAGCTCACTTTTGTAGCCCGGGCTGGTCTCTAACTCGCACCAATCCTCCTGCCTCAGCCTCCCGAGTGCTGGGATTACAAGCGTGAGCCACCACGCCCAGCTAAGTCATTTATTTTAATGTCCCCTGCCTTGCCTTTTTTATAATTGCTTTTACTGTTCTAGGTTTCTTCAATTTCTAAATAAATTTTAGGATTGTTTTAACTATTTCAGTAGCACATGCTACTGATATTTTGATTGACGTTGCATGAAATCTGTGTAGTAATTTTGAAAGCATGTCCATTTCCCTATATTAGTTCCCTCGAACTAGGATAAGTTGTATCTTTCCATTTTCTAATGTCCTCTTCAATCTCCTTTTTGAAAGTACTTTAATTTCATTATGAAGTTCTTTTACTTCCTTTGTTAGGCTTATTTTGAAATATTCCTTTTTTATACCATTGGGAAGGATGTTGCTTCCCCAATTTCTCTTAGTGAGTGAGTTTTTTTTATCTGTTTACAGGAAATTTTTCAATGTTGACATTTTATCCAGTTGACTTGGTAATTCTGAATTTGGTTATTAAATCTAGAGTTTTTTCAATGACTTTCTTATCTGTTCTTCTATGTAGAATATCACAGCATTCACAAACAAGTATAATTTAACCCCTATCTTTCTTGACATTCTTCCTTGTTTTTAGTTGTATTATCTAATAGCTATGACTCATGTTTCAAGGGCTATATTGCAAACAAATGGTGGCAATGGAATATTTGCTTTGTTCCTGACTTTAGAGTAAAATCTTTCAGGTTTTCTCCATTTGGTAGATGTTCACTTTGGTTTGTCATAAATAACTTTTACCAGATTGAGATAAAAATCATATATTCCGTTTTTTTTCTGGAGTTGTATTGTAAATGAGAATTGGGCATTTTCAAATGCTTTTCTGCATCTGTTGAGATGCTGGTTTTTTTCCTTGACTCTGTTTATATACATACCAATTTAGGTGTGTTGCACTATTCGTGCAGCCCTGAGATGAGTCCCACTTTACCATGGTGTGTACATTTCCTGAAGATTTGCTGCATTTTGTTTGCCAGTATCTTACTGAAACTGAAGCTTTTTATTTTATTTTTTTGTCTGTCTTCATTAAAGAGATTGGCTTGTATGTGTTCATATTTGATCTTTTTTCTGGTTCTGGTATCACGGTAATGATTCCTTCTTGGAATGAATTTGGGTATAATGATTTCTTTACAAATTCACTAAAGAGCATGAGAAATAGTAGCATTAGATTTTCTCTAAATTTCTTGTGCAAAGGCTGGCAGTATAGTTCTGCAGACTAAGTGCTTGCTTAGGTAAGCATAGGGGCCACAGTTCAATCACTGACACCTCATGCCACGTCAGCCCCACCCAGAGGTGTTCCAAGCCAAGGATGGAGTTTGGGTGTGGTGGTGTATGTCTGTAATTCCAGCACTAGTGAAGCAGATCAGGAGGATCACTACGAGTCTGACCTGCAAAGTGAGACCTTGCACACACACACACACACACACACACACACACACACACACACTAAAATACAAATAAAAATTAAACTAAAAAATTTTTGTACAATTCAGCAGTGAATTATTAGGACTCTGGCTTTTCTTTGTTGAAACATTTTTAAATTAAAATTTTAATTTCATTGAGTGATATTCATTTGTTTAGAATTTTCAAGTCTTGATTAATCTTTTGTAATTCATATGTGTCTAGGAATCTGTCCATTTTTTCTGTGATTTCTGTCTTATGAGAATGAAAGTTCTTAAAGAAGGTATTGATGATCTGTTGAATTTCTTTCAGATTTGTTTTGACTTTGCCCTTTCTATTCTTAACTGCATGGCTATGAACATTTTCCATCCTTTGTAAATTAAAATTAGCTAAGGGTTTATTAATTTTGTTTAATCTTTCAAAGACCAAGTTTGATTCATTGAGCCTTCCTAATGTTTTCTTAATCTCAACTGAGATAACTTCTGTTTGACTCTTCATCATTTCCTCCTTTATAAGAGCTTTGGGCTTGACTTGTTGTTCAATATTACATTGTTTATTTAAACTTACTATTTTTCTGAAGTGCTATAAAATTTAGTGCTGTAAATTTTACTCATAGGATTTTTATTGAGTCCATAAGTGTGGTATATTGTATTGCAATTACAATTTAATTGTTTATTCAAGAATTTTTTTAAATTATTTTATTTTTCATGTTATGGTTGGCTCAGCCTGCTCCGGGGGAGGCGCTGGCGCAGCATGTGGTGCTGGGGATTGAACCTCGGTCCTTGTGGTTGCCTAAGCTTGCTTAAGGAGATGCTTTAGACCGCTGAGCCATCTCACCAGCCCTGTATTATTTATTTTCTCTGCATTTATGAGTTTTTTGTTGTTTCTTTTGCCACCAACTTTCAATCTCATTGAACTATGGCTTGACACTATGCAGAGGTTAATTCCAATTTCTTAAGCATGTTCTATATGTTAGTATGTGGTCTATTTTGAAAAATATCCCAGGTATGGCTGAGAAGAATATTTTTTATGATGTTATGAGATGTAGTACTCTGTGGATATTTACTAAGATCATTTATTTAAAAATATAGTTCAGTTGTGATATATTACTGTTTTGTTTGTAAGTTGTCTCTATTTATAGTACTGGGGTATTGAGTTCCTCATTATAACTGTACGAGTGGTTATTTGATTTTTCTTGTCATTAATATTTGTATACAGCTGTTAGCACTCTTGAATATATGACTATTGTTTCTTCCTCTTGGTTGGTCCCTTTGAAAGGACATAGTGGCCTTTTTTGTCTTTATCAGCCGTAGCCTGAGATATAATTGTGTGCCAATACAACAGCTATCCCTGTTTCTCTGTGTTCCTGTTAAATGCAGCACTGTTTTCCATTCTTTGATGTTTAATCTTTTCATCTCTTTTTGAATTATTTTTTGTATTGAGCATATTTTTGGATGCTGGTTCCTGATACATTCTGCCAACTTGTGTCTTTTCATTGGTAAATTGAGGTCATTTACATTGATGACCATGAGCGATGTGTATTAACAGCTGCTTCTCATGTTGTTTTTCTTTTGTCAGTTACCTCTTTTCCCCTCTCTGTTTCATTACTTGCCTTGTGTGCTGGCTTTACTGTGTTTTATTTCATGAAGTTATGGTCCCTATTATTTTTTTGTTTGTTTATTTTGTTTTTATAATGTCCTTCAGATGTTTGGAGTACTTGTTTAGAACTCGTGAATTCCTTCCATCATTTTTTGTCCTGTAAGTGTATTGTTTTTAAATTAATCTTCAAAGATAGTTTTGTGGGGTACTTTAATATAGGATGGAGGTGGTTTTATTTTAGCTCAAAATACTTCATTCTAAGCACTCCTTGACTTAAGGGTTTGTTGAAAAGTCTGCTGTGGCCTGATGGGCTTTGATTTATAGATGATTTGTTTCTAATGAATAGCTTTTTGTATTTTGTTGTTATTCTGACATTCTGGAATCTTAGTTATCATATTTCTTTGGATACTTTTTTATCATGGCTAATTGGAATTCCATATGCCTCATTTAAATGTATGGTCCACTCTTTTCCCTTGTTGGGAATTTTTCTGCCATGGATTCTATGAAAATTTTTTAATGTAATTTTTTCTATTTCCTGCTTTTTCTTTGGCTGCAATCAGCTTATGTTATTCTTCTTTGTATCATTTAGCAGCAGTTGACTTGATTTTTAATGCCCCCTCGCTGTTTATAAGAAAACTTCCTTTATACCATCACTAACCACAATCATTTCTTAGATTAGTATTATTGATATTTTGTTCTCACTTTGGCTTGAACTGCTGTACCAGTGGACTTTGTCATCTAGTTATCTGTTTGTATACATGTCATGGATTCCATTTATCACCTATTTTTGGTGTTCATGGTTTCCATAGATTTCCTAACTTTCTCTATCATTTTATTTGTATCTATTCTAAAGTCACTAAGCATATTTTTCATTATAGTCTGTTCAACATTTCTCTAATTATCTGATGTAATTGTTTTCTAGAGCCTCATTCATCTGTTTTGTTACATCAAAGAGTCCAGATGAGTGACTTTTGAATCATCTCAATTTACTGACACAGAGTTTGTATTTGGTGAGTTGGAAATATGGACTTGCAGCTTGCTTCTAATTTTCTAGTATCATAAGTTCAATTCTTGGGTTGAAGCTTATAAATTGATTATAGCAGGTAGTTTTATGAATAGTATAGAGAAATCTTAGGAAATGTCTACTTCTCAGAGGTGTTTCTCAGTATAACTGGCTTTTGTGACTTTTTCAGGTACTTATCCCTTCAATTTATTCAGGAGAAGTTGCTACCTATTTGCATAACCCCTGGTTATTTGTCTTGACCTATGATATTCTTTATGACCCACAGGCAATCTTAATCTCAGGATGTAGGGAGAACAACTGATTAGAACAAGTATGTTTCCACAACTAAATTAATACAATCATTATTAACACAATAGCATCAAATACAGCCTAGTATGCGGCAAAATGTCATGACTATTTAATTCTCCACACTAAACTATATAAAACAGGTTTATAATTGTATAGCAATAACTAAAACAAACCAGGAGATTTTAAACATGTTAATCCCAATATGACGATTTTATCCTTATGGGGGGAATTGTAAAAGGGGTTATGGGAAAAATAGAGAATTAGAAGAAGAGGTAGAAACAAAAAACAAAATCATAGAACAAAAGAAGATTGTACAAAATTTGGGAAACTGATAAAGAAGGCAGAAGAGAAAGATTTAAAAGAACACAACACTATAAACTATTCACACTCATAAAAAAAATAATAACAGCAGCAGTAGTATTCACATTCGTACAAAAACAGGAACAAAGAAGCAAAAAGAGAAAATGAAAATAAAAGGAAGGAAAGAAGAAAAATAATGCTTACTTCAGGTGTGCCTCTGTTGTCACTGGTAGGTAGAGTGGACAGACAGAGCTCATATTAGTGTTGATTAATCTCAGCAAGCCAACAGTGGATTTACAGGAAGGGGGTAGTGGATACTCTCTGCAATCTTGCACCTTTAGTTGCACTACAGTTCAGGCTGGTTCTTGACTTTGAAGTTGAAATCCAGTTTGTTAAGCTTGTAACTCTCTAAGTGTCTCCTGCCAGCTTGAACTCTGCTCCTTCACCTCTAGTGACTTGAACCCAGTTCAGACTCTCCCTGTGACTAGAACCTGCTAGATGATGGTAATTGTTTTGTAAACCTTAATTGTTAAGTTCTATCTCAGCAGTTAATTACTTTAACAGTGCTTTTTTTTTTCATTAGAGATATAATGCCTCCAATTAAATTGGACTCAATTATAAACTTAACAATACAAAAGGGGAGTTTATATATCATTTTATAATACTTGAGGAAATCATATTGTAGACAAACTAAATTTTGTTTTACTTGAGAACTAATGTTGTTTATACACTGGAAATAATGCTTTGAAAGACTTTCTTCTTCTTACTCTATCACATATTTTATCATTACAACATATCTTGGAGAACTGAAAAAACAAGTAAAAGTGTTTCTCCTTTGTACTGTTGGTGGAAATGTATAGTACTATCACTCAAAATTAGAGGGATCTTCATAAAACTAAAAATGCCATTTCCATTTGCCACTGTTTTTTCTTGGTATCTTTGCAAAGTAGTTAAAGAACCTATATTACAATGATACTTGTAGGGCTATGTCTGCACTAGCCCAATTCATGATAGGTGAATCTTGGAAAGTAGCCTATATGTCCATCAGCAGATAAATTTATAAAGAAACTGTGGCATTTATACACAGTAAAAAACACAGTGAAGTGTACTGTGAACAGTACTCTGTCATGAAAGATAAACTTGAATATCAATGATTTATGGAAAGTATGTTCCACATTGTGTCTTAGGTGTTTGATATTCAGAAAGATAGTGATGTTGAGCTTAAGTGCCTATGTTATAGTGAATAATAACATTAAGCTTCTCTTCTGCAGGGTTAACGACTTGAGTTGGCAATCCAAATAATTAGAGAAAAAGAAATTAGAGAAATAGCCGGGAGTTTGACTTTAGCCCTTTAAGGTCAGTGAGGACTCAGTACACAAGAGAACCCATGCTGTAGCACTCCATAAGTCAGTGGTGTCCCAAATTTTCTGTACCGTGTGATTATGGGGTCACATAAGAAAGTGATTGGTGATATATAGTGTTCCCAAGCAAAATCACCTCGAGAGAAAACAATCTCTTAGCTTTCACAGAGAGCAAATAGGTCAAGAAATGGTCAAAATACATCCAGTGGACTGATAGTGTCAAAAGATCTACAAACAGATGTACATAGTTTCAGGGTAAATCCTGAGGGAACTTGAATGACCTTGTCAGATACAAAAGTTACATTTTTTTGTTACATTAGCCTGCTTTACCTTGGTCTTAGCCATCCAGCAGAAGTATAACCATGAGGCATAACAAGTAAAGCCATATTAGTATGCTGAGCTGTAAAAGGCTCAAGTCGACAGCTTCCAACATTGTCAGTTGTGCTGATAATCCACTACTATTATAGATTATTGGAGTATACATACAGTTGAATACAAGATATCAAGTCTGCATCTTATACCCTAAACAAATACTACAAAGACAATAATGTGTAATGTATTAATTATTGGAACTATCCTAATAACCTGTTGTGCAACTGCCTCATTGCTATGTCTTTTCATTAAAATTAATTTAAACATAATTTAAAGAATGAAAGATAAACTTGAGGTACATGTAGTAAAATGGATACATCTTGTGACCATAAAGTTAAATGAAATGATTCAGATGCACAAGCCTTAAAATATGTAAGTAATCTCATTTGTAAAACACAACTCGCTGGGCGTGGTGGTGCACACCTGTAATCCCAGCACTGGGGAGGCCGAGGCAGGAGGATCGGTGCGAGTTCGAGACCAGCCTGGGCTACAAAAGTGAGCTCAAGGCCAGCCTGAACTGTATAGCAAGATCCTGTCTCAAAAAGACTAAATAAATAAATAAATAAATAAATAAATAAATAAATAAACACAACTTTAAATAAAGAGCAAAAGATAAATAACAAGAAATAGTGAGATAAATCTTTTACCAAAATAAGGGTAACTTCTGGAAAGACATCCAGGATGGGCAAGAGAACAGAAAAAGAATTAACGTGTGTTACTTACATGTACAATTCCCTACATGACATGCAGCTATTATGTCCTACAAACATGCACTAATAAGAAACAAAAACTGAATGATCAATTTTTTCCTGGATTTCTAAAAGACATTTAAAAATATATGAATTCTAAACTGAATCATTCACATTGTAGCTCTTTTGTCAATAATAATTTAAGTATCGGAGGTATCAACTGTTCCTTGTATATTCTTCAAACATTCTATTTGTCAAACAAGGGCTAAATATTGTTTAGGACCACTGATAAATACTCACTAAAAAATACTATTAAGAAATGAATTTAGGACACTTTGTGGAGAGCACCGCTTGTTAATTTTGACATGGATATTTAATTTTCATTGATATTCATTGCAAAATTCATTCTAAATTGTTTGTGCCCTGTGTCTTCTATGATGATGCTAGCTGCTGTCATTTGGGGACCTAAAAATGAATTATCACTGCTGCTCTTCTGTTTCTTACAACCAGTCTATTCCTGTGATAAGTGATAAACATGCCATGGACAACCGGCCTAATTTTCTGGTATACAGTTGTTCATGAAGGTCTGACAGGGATGAGAAATGTTTGTCCTCAGAATGAAATAGAGAATGTAGGATTATTTCCTTTGTGCAGCCCATGTGTAGCTTGTGGAAGTCTGACATTTATGAGAAAGAAAACAAAGAAATTTTGAGGATTTTAAAATCACATTTACAAGGTTGCTTGCTGTTTCCCAACCTTTCAGAATTGAAATGATGATATCAGGCAGGGAATTGATGCTGTAAATCAATGAAAGACAAAAGAACTTGAAAACCCAGAAGGCAAAAAACTGTTTCCACTGAATAACAGCAGTACTATCCCTTATTCTCAAAACTAGTTTATTGTGCTGTATTTTGTTGTTGAGAATACACCTTGTGCTTGGTTATAAAAGGGGAAATGTAACTTACATACAGCTAAATTTGTAGAAAGTAAATATTTTAACTGAACATACAACACAGTATTTGTGTGTCTGTTCCTAATGTTCTTTGTAGTTCTTAGTTTATATTCTTTCACTGTATGATTATATTTTGTTGCTATTTATGTGCTTCTTTTGCACATGTAGCGAAGGAGAAACATGAATATTCTCACAAAACACTTCAGTTGGGCTCACTGAGCTTGGTACAAAAAACTAAGCGTAATAAAGGTTATAAAATGAGAGTAAGAAACTAGGAAAATGCCACAGGATTGACCAGCTACACTTTTGTATATGCTTAGATTTCTAAATATCTGTGTAGAAATATGTAACTGCTTTTATCACATTCTATAGAGATTTATTAGAGTATCAATGATTGTTGGAAAATGCTGGCTCCAAGTTAAGTCTAAGACATTTGATAGTCGGAAAGACAGTTATGTTAAGCTCAAGTACCCATGTTATAGGTTAATAGTACCACTAAGTTTCTCTTCTGGAGGGTTAAGAATGTAAGTTTACACATAAAATTTAGAGAAAAAGAAAGGTTGCAAAGATAGTCAATATTTTGGTCCTAGCCCTTCAAGGTCAGTGAGAACTCAGGACATAAGTGAACCTGTGCTATAACATCCTATAACTCAATGGTGCACTAAATTTTCTATTCAAGGAGATATTGGGGCCATAGAGGAAAGGAACTGATGAGGTATATTGTGCCTAAGGAAAGTCACCTAGAGAGAGGACATTCTTTCAGGCTTTCCCTCAAAGCAAACTGGTCAATCAATGGCCATGTTTCATTCAGAAGGCTGACATTGACAACAGTTCTACAAAGCACTATACATAGTTTCAAAGTAAACCTTGAGAGGATTTGATTGACCTTGTGAGATACAAAAGCTACGTGTTTCGTTATATAGGTCTTGCTTTCACTTGCACTTAACGACCCAGCAGAAAAGTTTAACCAAATGTATAAAACATAAAGCTAGATTAATGTACTGAGCTGTAAATCAACAGCCTCCAACATTGCCAGTTCTGCCAATAACCCACTGATTTGGAAATATTGGACTATGCATACAACTATTTTGTCTTACTTCAATGAGAAGAAATTTTTTCTACCAATAATAATTGGAAAAATTATCATGTCTACATCCTGTGCTCTGAATAACTACTACAAGGGCAACAATATGTGTTATATCAATTACTGGGGATGTACTACTAACGTGTTTTGAAACTATCTCAATCTTATTTCTTATAAAAAGTAATAGAAAAGAAAAAAATAATAAATTAAGAAATATAAAAGAATAAAATTCTACTTTACAACTCAATATGTAACTAAAATATTCATTACAGTACATTACATTCTCAACATATTTAGATTTTTATTTTATCAATGTAGTACAGCTCACTATAGATCATAGTTAATATTACATGTTGAAATTATTCCGGATACTAATTTAATAAATAACAGAAACCAAGATATTTCTATTTGTTCATAATTTTAAAAATGAATTTTCTTCAAATAAAAATACTTCCTCAACTGTGGAATTTTATCTTTGCTATTATATTCCTACTATCCAGTTCATTTGCCAAGGAACATACCACCAAAGCAAAATTAAATGGAAATATCAAAACATTATATATTTAGACCAAATTTGCCTCAGAATTTTTAAACCTATATTTGATGTAGAAATATAATTGGTAGCTTTTTATTTCCATAACATTTTCAAAGAATTGCTTTTTCAAATATAATATAATAATTATCACCCCTGTTATTTATACATTCCTACTTATATAGCAGCTAGCTACTAGAATTGACAATCTATTAGAAGGGCTTATTATATTGATAATGTAATTGGTTTATGATTATAGAATTGTATCTTCTAAGTCATTTTTTCTTATAGGAAAACTGAATTAGATGATAGTTACTGGGAAAATTAAAATCTAGATAAATAGCATATGTCTTTACAATTTAATAATGAAATTAAAAATATTCTGCTTCTATATAAGTAGGAAAAAACTATTCCATATGTTATTAAATAAAATATTTGCATTTTATGTTTCATTATCCCCTGAAAAATATATAATGATTATTGTTCAAGTTTTATAAGCTATGTATCTCTTCAATTACAAATATAAATATATACATGTCATATTTTCAGTTCACTCATGTTTGTTAAATTTATTCCCTGATCCACATAGCTGTAAAAAAGCTAATGAAAGGAGTAGGCAGGATAATCATAAATAAAGATTATGAGGGCCCAGCAGGATGGCTCAGTGGTCTAAAGTGCCTGCTTAGTAAAGCTTAGGCGGCTGCAGGGACCGCGGTTCAATCCTCGGCCCCACATGCTGTGCCAGCCCTGCCCTCAGGGCTGAGCCGGCCATAAAAATAAATAAATAAACAAAAGTTCTGAAACAAGAAAAATAAAATAAAACAATTTAAAAAAAGATTATGAGACTTTTGTCCAGTATATTATTTAAGGGTATAGAAATATATTAAAACAATATTCATATACTTCTCTTCCTTTATCACACCAATGCTAATTCTGCATATAAACTTACCATAAGTCCATGCCAGTATTATTACATTTCATTTAACTGACTTTCATGTCATTTGCAGCAAGCAACAGTACACAAATTACATTTTCATCTAATACAACTGTGGTGAGGTTGTTGACTATAATATGTTTCCAATAAACAGAAAAATGTGTTTTATTCCAGCTGTTAAGTAAATGTGAAATTTAGAAGAATTCCAGAACTGTAGTATCAATATTTTTTACACATATAGAATAAATGGGATCTTTTTTTTTTTTTTTTTTTGAGGTACTGGGGATTGCATTTGCCAGGCAAGCACTTATTCACTGAGCCATCTCCCTGGCCCTAGAATAAATATGTGTAAAGTGACTGTATGTAGCTTCAGGTTATGTTATGATAATCTTTGAAATATAAATCATTTCATATATTTTAGTCATGTATGAACATGAAAATACTCCAATAATATATGTATATTTCCTTTGTTTTTTAAAAAATATTATGTTGAGCCGGGGAGATGACTGGGCGTTCTAAGTGTATGCCTGGCAATTGCAAGGACCCAGGCTTGACTCCCAGTATCACATGCAGTGACACCTGCACGGCCCCAAGTATGCTGTTCTGCCTACCATAACTGGGCGTGACGGCACACTCTTATAATCTCAGCAATGGGGAAGCAGAGATGGGAGAATCACTATGAGTCTGAGCATGATGAGACCCTGTACCAAATAAAGAAATAAATTTCTCTTTAGTTTTACGTAGTTAATTGAAAGATAAGTGTCTCTCCAGTTGCTTCTTCTGTAATGTCAAAAAACTGGAAAATTCAGTGAATGAATACCACACAAAGTAGATATTTTCCATTAAGAATAATTACAAAATTTAGGATATTTGCACAGTCTATTAGAGAAAAAAGCTATAAAGAAAATATTGACTTCCAATTTTCAGGGTAGTGCAGTGCTTTTATTTTTGATTTGCTGAAATACCTGTTAAGGTGAATTAATATCCCTGTACCAAAGGAGAAAGTGAGGGATACACCTCGGATGCCTCGCCTCAAGCTTCTTATGCCTATAACCTGCTTAGTAGTTTTCTGAACACAATGAGAATGCACACTCTTGAATTATACTTGATAGTTATTTACCATCAAATATTATATGTAGTTTTCAAATTGTTCTAAAAGTAAACCATCAAAGTTTACTGGAAATGTGCATTATGGAATTTCATTTTTGATGCATCATGAAAGGCACTCCTGAAGTATCTAACTAGGAACCTGTGAAGACACTACAATGTATGGGGAAACTTCCTATGGCTTTAATTCCACTACTGGTCTGGGAGGATAAATATCTCTTTTTACTACACTCTCCTACGTTCAAACAAGCTGGTATGATACTAGATAAGAAGCCAGAAACACTTGTTAAAGTTTGTGATGCTCTAAGGGAAAAGGCCTAAATATTCTGGTGCACTTGGGAAATTTAGCCTTGACATATAATTAAGTACAGTTGCTGTGCTGGAACCCACAACATTAAGATCAGGACTTCCTAAATAGGCTAAAGTAGAACTTCACTCTAGAGAAAAGAAATGAAAGTCATGTTCCACATATCAGGAGGCACTGCTGGTGCTTTTGGGATTTCTTTTACTATTTATATAGCTTTTCAGGGATTTCTAATTTCATAGGTTTACAGGAATTTCAATGCCATAGCTTTATCGTATTATGTTAATTCACTTTAATTTTAGCACAGAGAAAAATCTAGAGACATTAATGAAATTTAGAATAATTGAGAAATATATTCTACCTCTTTCTGACTTACAAAAAAAAAAAGAAAATATATTAACATTAGTGCTACAGTACAAGAAGAATTACAGGCTTTAAGGTTCATAGTTACTTATCCTCTGCACATCGCAGCTATCAGCTTCCTTAACTTACTAGGAAAACTTAAAAATTTTAATGAAACACAATGTACAAATAAATAGCATCATTTTATGGAACTGAAAAAATATTATTTTTACTTATCAATAATAAAATTTTATGGAATCATTTTAAAAGGTTAAAGGAAAGATCACTTAAACCTAAGAAGGAAAAGCTGGGTGTGGTGGTGTACACCTGTAACCCCAACATTTGGAAGGTTGATGCAGGAGGATTGGTGTGACCTGGAAAACAGCCTGCATAGTGAGACCTGTCTCAAAAAGACACGCAAAAAAGAAAAGAAAGAAAGAAAGAAAGAAAGAAAGAAAGAAAGAAAGAAAGAAAGAAAGAAAGAAAGAAAAAAATAAAGAAAGAAGAAAGAGAGAGAGAGAGAAAGAAAGAAAGAAAGAAGGAAAGCAAGAAAGAAAGAAAGAAGAGAAACGCCTAAGAAGGAATAATAACAATTCAGCAGATACAAACTGACATATGGAAAAATAATATAAGAATAACAGGCATAGATGAAGCAGGGGGAGATAGCAAAAATGACCTAAAAATGCTACTTGTAGAAGTACTAACAGAAAATTTTACAAATATGATAAAATAACTTGCCATACAGATAAGCAAGTCATACAGAACTGCACGCACACATATTCACATTGAATCTTTACTTAGACACATACTAATCCAGATCTCAAGAACTGAGCAAAATATAAAATATTAAAAGCTGTCAGAGAGATAAAACAGATCACCTGGAATGAAAAGCCCATCAGAATTGTGGCACATTTTTCAACACAAAACACCAAAATATGAAAAGCTTGAGCAGAAACATTTCAGGTCCTGAAAGCAAATAACTTCAAACCAAGATTGATCTCCCAGAAAAACTATATATCAAATTCAATGGTGAAATAATATCTTTCCATACCAAAGAACAATTGAAGAAATTCATGACCACTAAAGTAAACTAAAAAAAGAACTGACAAATATTCTAGAGGCAGAAGTGATCAGAGCTTAAAGAACAACAAAAAGGAACCATGAAACATGCCATGTAATTACACAGAATGAAAAAGAACAAAATCTCTAGCAGGAAAATAACATGACAAAGATAAGTCAATACATATCGGTTATAACATAAATGTAAATGGCTTCAATTCAACAATCAAAAAACCAGACTATCAGGGTGAATTAAGAAACAAAATCCAACAGTATCTTGCATACATAAAACAATTACCTCGAAAGGAAATTCACAGACTAAATGTCAAAGGATGGAAAACATTCCTCAGTGCCACAGGAAATCTGAAAAAAATTAGAAGTAACTATCAAGGTGGCTGACAATATCAACTTCAAACTAAAACCCATTCAAAGAGATAAAGAAGGTGACCACAAACGTAAGGGAAAACTACAAGAGAAAGAGATAAAAATTATAAACATATATGTACCCCATATAGCAACACCCACCTACATAATGCAAAATTTATCAAACATGAAAAATAAAATGAGCAACAATGTAATTATAATAGGGGGCTTTAACATGCAATGTCACTAAGATAAATCAGCTAGGCCAAAAAAAAAAAAAAAATTCAACAAAGAAATAACAAAACTAAACCAAAGTTGTGAAGAAATTGGCCCAGTATACCTTTCCAGAATGTTTCACAAACAACAGAATATATATTCTTCTCAAGTGCACACAACTCATTCTCCAAGATAGACAGACCACATGCTATCACAGAGAGCACTCTTAAGTAAATGCAAAGAAATCGAAATAATCCTATGCATACTATCTGACCATTGTGCAATAAAATTGGAAATGATTCTCCAAAGAAAGTACAAAAACACCATAAACACGTAGAAATTAAATAACGACCTACTAAACAACCATCAGGTTACACATAAAGTTCAATTAGAAGTTAAAGACTATTTACCTCAAAGGGAAATACAGACATAACCTAGCAAAACCTGTGGGATATAATAGAGACTATTTAAGAGAAAAATTTATAGTGGTAAATTCACACGTTAGGAAAGCCGAACAAGCCCAAATAAATGATCTTATGCTGCACCTCAAGCACCTATAAAAGAAAAGCAAGTCAAAATACATTAGGAAAGTCTAAAGATTAATGAAGAAATTAATGCATTGGAGATGAATAAAAATACAAAAAATAAATGAATAAATGAGTTGTTTCTTTAAAAGAATAAATAAAATGGGAGACCCCTACCAACCTAATCAAAAAAGTAAAGAAAAAAACAATACTTCAAGCAACACAGAAGAAAAAGAGTAAAATCACTACAGAATCTGAGAAATTCAGAAGATCACCAATACCTTCTTCCAAAATCTTTTCTCTTAAAGGATTGAAAACACAGAAGAAATAAGTAGTTTCCTAGATACGTAGGGAATGTCAAAGCTAAGTTGAAAAGACATACAAATTCTTAATAACACGGTAATGAGAAACAAAATTGAAATTGCAACAAAACACCTACCAACAATGAAAATTTCAGATCCTGGATCCTGATGGATTCACAGAAGAAAATTAGAACAGATATAATGCCAACTTTTCTCAAACTCTTTAATGAAATCAGAAGGGAAGCAATTCTGCCACACTAATTCCTTCAGATCAGTATTACTCTGATTATAAAACCAGACAAAGATCCAACTAAAAAAAGAGAATAACATGCCAATGTCAGTAATGAAGACATGCAAAAATAATCCGACACTAGCAAACAGAATGCAGCAAATGATCAAGAAAATTGTACATCATGACCAAGAGTGATTCACTTCAGGACTGCAGGGATGCTGAACATATGAAAATTCATAAATATACACCACACCAACAGAACTATGAACAATAATCGTATGATCATTGCAAGAGATTCAGAAAAAGCTTTTGAGAAATCCCAGCACTCATTCATGACAAAACCCCTACAGAGAATCAGAATCAAAGGTGCATATCTCAGCCTGACAAATGTCATTTAAGGAAAACCAACAGGCAACATCATACTAACTGGGAAAAAGTTGAAAGCCTTCACTTTAAAAACCAGAAAAACACAAGGATGACCACTGTCTACACTTCTACTCAGTGTAGTTCTGAAAACATTAGCCAGAATAATTAACAAGAGGGAGAAATAAAAAGAATAAAGATCAAAGATAAAGTGAAATTAACATCATTTGCAGATGACATGATGCTCTACATTGAGGATTCCAAACGCTTCAGCAAGGGTCTCATAGCAAGTTTAGCAGTATATCAGGATACAAAGTCAAGATCCAAAAATCTGTAGCATTTTTGTATAAAAAGAGTGAGCTAACTAAGTAAGACATTAGGAAAATCATTCATTTCACAATAACATCCAAAAAGAATGAAGTACTTTTAAATCAGTCTCCCAAAGGCTTAAGGTATTTACAGTAAAAATTGTGATACTCCAAGAAAAGACACTGAAGAAGATTTGAGAAAATAGAAAAAAACATTCCATGATCCTGCATAGGAAGAGGCAACATTGTGAAAATTGCCATGCTCCTAAAATTGTTATACGACTTTAATTAGATCCTGATCAAAACACCATTAGTATATCTCTCAGAGCTAGAGAAAAGTTTCCTCAAATTCATTCAGAATCAGAAGAGACCCAGAATGTCAAAAGCAATCCTGAGAAACAAAGGAAAGGTAGGTGAAATCACAATCCCTGACCTAAAATTATACTTTAAAGCTACTGTGATCAAACAGCATGATACTTGTATAGAATCAGACGTGAGAATCAATGGAACAGACTAGAAGATGCAGACACAACTTCAAACACATCCAGCCACCTCGTGGGGCCAGACATCCTCACTGGAGGAAAGATAACCGCTTTGATAAATAGTGCTGGAAAAAAAAATGGATTTCTACATGCTGAAAGCTAAAACTAGACTTATGCCCATCACCATCTTCAAAGCTACAGTCAAATTAGATAAAAGATTTAAATTTTACAACAAAAACACTAAACATTTTGGAGGAAAATCTAGCTAGAAATCTTAGAGACATAGGGTTAGAGAATTCATGGATGAGCAACAACTGCATAAGAAATATTTAAAAATATCAACAACTAGGATCTCACTTTTGAAAAGTTTCTGCACCTCAAAGAAAACCTCCAACTGAGTAATAAGCAAACCCACAAACTGCAAAAAGTTATAGCCCACTGTCCCACAAGCAAAGGCCTTCTATCTAGAACATCTAAATAATTTTATAAAATCAGACCTTCCAAATTCAAAGACTCAATCCAAAAATGGGCATCCTCTTAGATGAATACATACTTCTCAGAGGAAGAAATACAAATAGCAAGTAAACATACCAAAAAATGTTCAACATAATTGGTCATTTGAGAAATGCAATTTAAAACAACGCTGAGAATTCACCTCACCCCAGAAAAATGGCTAACATCAAGGAGTCAGCCAATAACAAATGCAAGGGGATATGTAGAAAAAAAGAACACTTCTGCACTATTGGTGCGATTGCGACTGGAGCAACCTCTATGAAATTCATTGTGAAGATTTCCTTAAGAGGATTCAAGATACCATGCACGGCAGCAATTCCCCTCCTGGATATTTTTTCCAGAACAACTGAAGACCTCAGACTACAGCAATGCATGTGCACCTATGTTCATAGCAGCACAGTTTGTGATAAATAAATTCTGGATTTAACTCAGATGCCCATCAACTGAAAAATGGATAAAGAAAATGTGGTAATTTTATGCAATGAGGCATTATTCCACTATAAAACAAGATAAATTTGAGTCTTTTATCAGTAAATAATGCAATTAGAAAACATTCTTAAGTGAAATAAATCAGACGAATGTGTACAAACATCATATTGTATCCTTAGTGTGAGAACCCAAAAGAGAAAACTAGAATCTGAAGGGTACAATAGATACTGTGAAAAGGAAAAGAACTTATTGAAAAGTGAAAAGTTACTGAGTTAAGCAGAAGAACAGATGAGGGAGTTGTGGAAAGAAATTTATCTATACGCAGGATGGTTTGAACAATTGTACTGTGCATTTCTGCTAGTTTATGGAAAAGAGCAGATAACAATTAATTTCGCTTCTCTACTTTTTCAATGGTACTTTTCCCTTTCTTAGTCTTCACTTCTTTCTTTTTTCCAATTTTTATTCTCTCTAAAAAGTAAAAATATAAAGAGTTTATAACATGTTGAAGAGCAGCAGTCAGTCATGAAATTCTAGTTTGTAGGTAAAATGTTCTGTGGATACGGGAGCCATAGCTCAAGCTTTCAAGCCTATTTTACAATAGTTAATGTCAGTATTTTCTTTTAGTATGGGCTAACTCATTTTATTTTTACTACAGATAAATTTCCCATATATGAAAACATGACATGATTTTGTTTTTAAAAATTCCAAACACCTAATTTTGAAGAGGGAATGAATTATAAATTATTGATTGAATCCAAACTTACAACTCTCACTTTTTCTTTTACTTTTCTCTATTCTATTTCCCTTCTTGATTTTCTACCCTCTTTACACATCTGTCTCAGATATATACATCAAATTATTTATGTTTTTTTATTAATAAATGGTGCTATTTTATGTTCAATTAATATAGCACATTTTGATTTATTTATGGCTCAGGTACCTATGCTTGGACTCAGTAAATCTTACATAATATGCCTGTTTCACCAGTGTTATGACTTTAATCCATCTTGTTCACATATACATAAGATCAATAAAATAAAATTAAAAAAAAAAATTAAGGGATGGCCAGATAGATCAGCTGATTAATTCACCTGCTTAGATGCACACAGGGACCAGTATTCAATTCACTGCATGCCATAACAGCCCCACCCCCAGGAAGTGCTGGGAAGGCAATTGAAATAGGCATGGTGTGCATGCCTGTAATCCCAAAGCTTGGGAGGCTGACAACAGGAGAATCACTAAGAGTCTAACGTGTGTAGGGAAATCCTGAAGACTCTGTGTTAAATACATAAATAAAGCACAATCCTATATTAATGCTGTGTTAAGACCTGAAAAATTTCTCTAGTACCAAGAAAAGTTAATTAATACTTTCATATTTTCTCAAGTTAATGATCAGTATTTTATACTGCCTAAAATTTGATATATTCATGATTCATGGAAAATTAGTGTGGTCCTTTTACAGTTACATTTTATATTTCTTGAAATGAAAAAGAAAAATTAATAATGTACAGAGAGAACTTAAAATGATTTTATCTATAATATTGTCAAAAAAAATTAAAAAAATAATAAAAAAAAAGCTGGGTGTGGTGGCGCACGCCTGTAATCCCAGCACTCGGGAGGCGGAGGCAGGAGGATCAGTGTGAGTTCGAGACCAGCCTGGGCTACAAAAGTGAGCTCAAGGCCAGCCTGAACTGCATAGTAAGACCCTGTCTCAAAGACAAAAAAAAAAATTGTCAGTGTATCACATATACTATGGAATTGTTACTGTGATAGCAGAAGAATATTAATAGCACAATTCTAAGAGGTATTTTTTTGTTATGTTCTTCATTGTGTATTGACAATTTTTCTATATGGATAATAGTCTTATTGTTCTTTTTTCTTGTTCATTTCCTTTCTGAAGATTCAACAAATTCCTTCTGAAAATACTAGATGAGAAATATTTTGACTTTCTGAAGAATTCTGGTAGGAAGCATAATTTGCCAAGAGTATGCAAATATAAAACAACCTTAAGCATTTGAATTGCATCCAGAAATAACAAACATGTTATGTAGCTGTGGTCTTATTTCAGCTCTCGTGCTGAGCTTAAAATGAAGATGTATATTGTTGAAGTAGTGAATGGAGGATACACTAAAATTCCTTCCAGCTGTTACAATATTTTGAATAATCACAGTTCAAAACACATTGTAACAGTTTTAGAAAATGTCTGTTCTTATAGTGTATATTTTATAGTAATAATGTCTTAGAGAGCGTTTAGTTTACTGTAACAAAATTCTATAAATTGAATGCCTTTTAAGCAATGCAATTTTATTTCTTATGGGTTCAAGAGTCAAGAAGTCAAGGAAAGATCTATAAACATTAAGGTGGAGTTTGGTGGAAGAATTGCTACATTAACAGCATGTTCTCTGTGTGTACTCATCTGATGGAGTACAGATGAGGAAAACAACTCAGTTAGGTTTTCTTTTACATAGACCCCCATTCCATTCGTAACAGATGAATCTCATCACATAATTACCTCCTAAATATCTCATGTTGTACTATTACTGCATTGGGAATTGATTGTCTGTGTAGAAAATTTAAAAGGGTACATTTTCAAATGATAGCAGATTTCCTTTTTGCCAATTTTTTAAATACAAACTTTGATACTGCTAAAAATAGTAAGACCATTTGTATGATTCATACATAAAGCAAAATTATTGAACATATTAATTTCCCACTCAAATTGAAATTATTTGACCCTTGTAAGGATGCATTTGCAGGTACCATAAAATACATTTTATTGTTCACACACTTCTTGTTTTATCATTACATTACCTATTTAGTAGAATGAAGGATATATATATATATATATATATATATATATATATATAGCTTGCCTTTATAGGGAATAAATGGATAGTACTTAGGATTCCTAACAAACAAAATGTCATAATTATTTTTTCAAGCAACATTGCAGTGTATCACAACAAAAATAATTCTATCACTATTTAACTAGCATGGTAATATAAGCTAAATAGCTATGGAAAGTAGAACCATACTATTTAAAGGAATATAGAATTTACAAAACTTTTGGAAAGTCAAGAAAATTTTAATCAATAAATGTTTCTTTAAATAGATTAGTAGAAATCAGCAGTACAATTATCCAAACTATGCTTTTTATATACATACATGTTGTTCTCCTTTCTTTCCTTCTTTTCTTCATCCCATTGTTTTCTTCCCTTTCATTAGCTTGTTTCCCTTTCACAGGATTAACTGAATTTTTCAGATTTTATTTGCTCTTTCAGGTTCTTACACTAGGGAAACAATATGATGTTAACATGTGCAGGTTTGATTTACTTCCCTTATGGAGTGGCCTCTAGTAGCATCCATTTACCAATGTAAGCCTTGAGTTTCCTTTTATTTATAGCTGAGTAATACTCCATTGTATAGAAAAACCTTATCTTATGTCTGATAATCTGAATAACTAATTTGAAAATAACATGCAATGAAACAACCATGTTTGATTTCCTGTCATCTTCTTTAGTGAAATTCTTTAATATTTCTAATGTTTTTAAAATTCATTCTCCTTAAAAATTAAAATATCAATCAAGAAAATAAGATGCCCAAATAAGATATTAAATATTACATTAAATTCAGAAACATTAAATACAATCTAGCCAAGTAAATATTTCATGAATTTGATATTAAAATATTATCTGGGGCCCAGCGGGATGGCTCAGTGGTCTAAAGCGCCTGCTTGGGAAGGCTTGGGAGGCTTCAGGGACCGCGGTTCAACCCCCGGCACCACATGCTGCGCCAGCCCTGTCCTCAGGGTGGGCTGGGCCAGCCTTAAGGTTGAGTGAATAAACAAATAAAGGTTCTGAAACAAGAAATAAATAAAATAAAATAAAATTCTAAAAAAAAATAAAATAAAATAAAAATAAATAAAAATAAAATATCATTATCTTCAGATTCAATCTTTTTTATTTGAAGTCAAGGTAAATTTCTCTGTTATAGAAAAGCATTAAGTCCTAGGAGAATAATATAGTATTTCATTAATGTGTAATGCACAATCAGAAAGACTATCAATTAATGCTAGTATAGTAAATGATAAAATTATTTTTATAACAATACAAGATGAATCTAGTAGATGGCTCATATTGTGGGTAAATATAATTTTAATCAGTTTAATTTTGCACAAAATAAACTACTAGTATGTAATGCACAAGATTAGGGATAGACAACAAGAGAGGTGACAGAAATTTATAAAGTGAACAGAAATCTGGGAAGAGAAAAATCACATAGAGAAATACAGCCTCAAACATCAAAGAGCGAAACATTACTTCTAGGATGTAAAGGGACTTTTAGGGTGCCTTGTGAATTTTTTCAAGGATTTTTTTTTTGATTTTCAATAATGTGTGTAAATGTGAATCAAATTCTTTATTTGTTAAGTATAAATCTATTTCCAAATATGAGTGGAAGTTTTCTGTAAGTAGAAAGTAACCTTTATGGTCACATCACTCTAGTGTTTCAAACAAGAGTGATGTGACCATGAAGGATTATGGTTAAAAGTTAATCATAAGCCTGAAGGCAACATTTCTTAACTTTTGAAAGGCTATGTTTTTAGTATTTTACATTTTCACTTAGAACATTTTTTGAGAAAAATACACATAATGATCAGCAAATATATAATTGCCATATACCTGTTTTTAAATGTATTTGTCTTTTGCTTTTAAGTTTATCTAAAATAGGATCATAAGCCGGGCGTGGTGGCTCACGCCTGTAATCCCAGCACTCGGGAGGCTGAGGCAGGAGGATCGGTGCGAGTTCGAGACCAGCCTGGGCTACAAAAGTGAGCTCAAATCCAGCCTGAACTTACAGCGAGACCCTGTCTCAAAAAGGCAAAAAAAAAATAAAATAATAATAATAATAATAATAATAATAAAATAAAAAATAAAATAGGATCATATAAATTTAGTTAATTTAATTTTTCCCCACTGGCTCAGCCCATCCTCAGGGTGGGGCTGGCACTGCTTGTGGTGCCAGGGATTGCCTAAGCAGGTGAATTAGACTGCTGAGCTCTCTCACCAACCCAGTCAATTTAATTTGTGATTTCTATTTTTATTTTTATTTTATTTGGAATACTAGTTATAATACTCAGGACCTTGAGCTTGCCAGGCAGGTACTTATGCTCCTGAACTGTATCCCCAGCCCATCCTTTGAATAATATATGTCAACATCTACTCTTCAATAATTAGTTCATAAGTAAAAGCAATAAAATAATTTTAGAATAGTAAAATATGTCTTGTAAAGAACATCAGAAAAATATTATATTATTTGTTAGCTTTTAATATTTAGTATTTATAGTTTTAGAGAAATAGATTAGGTAAAGATATAACTACAACCTAACACAAAATTTTCAGTTGATAAGCACATTTGCTCACTAAAATTGATATGAATATTAACATATAACCTCATGTTCATCCTATTTAATAGACTTTTAGATACACATTTAAGCACATAAACTAAGAAGCAATAGGATGCAGCTCATCTTATTGTAGTTAATATATTTCTCTAAATAACATGATACTAGTGGTAAATGGATATAGGGAAAGTAACCATCTCATTTGGAAAAATGTAAATCAAATTTCAATGCAGTAATACTCTACATGCGTTGGAATGGCTATTATTAAAAAAAAATTACAGCCTCCAGAAGTTGAAGATAATGTAGAGAAATAGGAACTCATGAGTGTTTGGGGAAGAATTTGAAATCTGTATAGTTATCGTGAGAAGTATGGAACTTCCTCAACAAATTAGAAGACAAAAGTATCATAGGATCCAGAAATTGTATCAGCAGGTATATATCAAAAGAAAAAACTCAGAAACAAAAAATATAGTATGTTTCAGGTATCATAAATAACAAATACATAGCTGAATTCACAATAAAAAATAGCTCAGTGGATTAAAACACCTGCAAGGAGGCTCAGTGACCAGGGATTTGATTCCGGGGTCTGCTGCGCTGGCCCACACTCCCAGGAAAAGCTGAGAGGGCCATTGAGACTGGGCATGGTGGCCCACGCCTGTAATTCCAGCTCTTGGGAGGATGTAAATAGGCAGATCGCTATGAGTCGAAATGTGGTAGTGCAAACCTGAACACCCTGTAGACATTTCCCTAAAATACAAAAAAAAAAAAAAAAAATCAACCTAAACAAATATATATATATTCTCATATATGTATTCATATTTTTTTGTCTTTTTGAGACAGGGTCTCACTATGCAGTTCAGGCTGGCCTTGAGCTCACTTTTGTAGCCCAGGCTGGTGTCGAACTCTCAGTGATCCTCCTGCCTCAGCCTCCCGAGTGCTGAGATTACAGGCGTGTGCCACCACACCAGGCAAGTTAAACTTCTGTTTCCATGTTTTTTTGTTTTGTTTTGTTTGGTTTGGTTTAGTTTTTTGCAGGATTGGGGTTAGAACTCATGATCTTACACTTGCCAGGCAAGCACTTATGCCACTGAGCTATCTCCCTGGCCTCCATATTTAAATACATGTACACAGACTGAAATGTTACTCCATTATTACTCTTTAAAAAGAATGAATACATTTTTTATACTTCAATAATATAAACATAACTAATTTATTATATTCATATCTTACTATGTATATAATAAATGCTAAATAACTTTACCCGTATGTGTGAAGAATAAATACTGATTTAATTTGTAAGTAGAATAATTATTAACAGAGGTGTTCTGTTGCCTAAGATAATGTAAGCATATACAAAACAATGAAACATTTCTCATAAAAGGAACCTTTTATGAGAAGATGAAATTAACAGCAGAAATTGTTATTTAGAAGCAACACCTACTTTTCACCCATTCTTTTCTCCATATGGACATGCTTCACTGATAACCCTTTCTCCTACGTGGGAAGGAGTTATGACTGCTAATGAATAAAATATTCCACGATGGTAGGTGCCTGCTATGACACATGCATGATTGCGTTACATAAGACAGGGGGCATTGTTGTTAGGAAATTGTTTTGTTTGTTGATTTCAGAGAATTAGTTACCTTCTTACTATAGAGTGGGCCATAGCGCAGGGGGCAAGAAGTGGCTTTTAATCAGTCTCCTTAAAGAAAATTCGGCTCTTAGTCCAGCAACCTTGAGTTAGTGGAACACTGCTGGCATGATCTCAGAAGTGAGTTGTATCCTCACCCACAAATAAATGAGGTCACATCCTCAAGTAAAACATTATTTTCACTATAAGGACTTGAAAGATAACAGGCAACTGATTCCCAAGCCCAAACTCTTATTTCACAGACACTGTCATACATGTTATTTTAAACCACAGAGCATGTGATAATTGCATGCAAAAAAATTTAAACAGTAATTTGATTACTATTGTTATAAAATCATTCCTCATTTCATGTATCCATATTGCTCCTATGGATGAATGGAGGGAAAAACTCACAACACTAACTTTATGTCACATTTCCCATGTTAGAGAGAAATTTCAGGGATTTATGTTGGCTGAGAGGGTTCAATGATTGAGATAGGTTCATATTTTATTTAAATATTTCTCAAAGTTTTACACCAAAATTATTTATTTTAATTTAAAATTATTTTAATTTAAAATTATATATATATTACATCAAGGATTTCAATTTTTGGAGGATATCTCTGATTAAGAAAATGAATTCATGATAAAGCTAAGTTGTAGAAGTTGAAAATAAGACTGTTGATATTTCCCACTTAATGTATTCAGACCAGAATTTCCTTATTTAGAAATGCTTGCAATGAAAGACTGCAATAGTGTTGTGCTGTCACAATAGGATAGCTTTACCTTCTGTGTTTATATATGCAGTTTCAGTGTTTACAACATAAAGGTAGAACCTCTTTCTCCAACAACAGGAAGATCTGTCCAAGCTGCATTGCCAGTGTTTATATGGCAGGATGTAGACATAGCTGGACGAGTCAGGCTAATTCACTAAAGATACATCACTGACTTCCATAATCAATAGAAATTCAAAGGAGAGAGTATCATGAATAATCAACTAAATGACTATAATAAAGACGCCCTAATGGTACAGTCACAGAAATTTATTTTCTTGGAATGTTGAAATGAAAGAAATGTTGCACTTGATGAGAATAATAAAATAATGCAGTAAATTGAAAGCCAGTCATGGTTTTTGAATGATATGTCTCTTCTATGAAACATGTAAGATCCTTCACACTGCTTGTGACTTATGGAAACCATTGTTTCACCTTAAAAGAAATATGTTTATCCACAAAATAAAACAATATTGATCCATCATGCAGAGTGTTTGTTACTATATGAATAAATCAATGAGAACATATTATGCCACTAAATAGCACTACTAAGTAAAATTATTGCTATCATTAATTCTGCTTCTGTAACTAATGAGGACTGGGAAATTACAGATAAGATTTTTCCCTATAATAAATCTCCATGCACGAGAAATAATGAAGTATAGACTTAATACTACTAATAAATAATCTGAACAAATCTTTGATGGATTAATGTAATGAATGATGGCCCTGTGGATGCAGATAATAAATGACTAACTTGCATGATTTTGCATTGACATATCAAAATTTTCCTTTGTAAAAAATGGTAAAAATTAAATCATGAATAGTATTTATTTAAAAAATGATCTATCTCATTTTAAGTCAATATATAATGGACTGATGACATACAACATTTATGACTAAAATGTGAATCTCAAATTTATATATCTTTAAGTACTTTATTTTCTAGTTGAAAGATAGAATATTGTACTTAGAAATTTGTTTCCATAGATATTTTTATATAGTGAAGCACTTACATGCGATTTGTGGGGAAAAAATATTTTTATGAATACTTACAATTTGATTTATAAGAACAATTTGTCCTACATTTTACAGTCAAAATATATAATTCAATCAAATTATGTACCATACATTTTATGCATATCTGCTAATTTCTATTTTTTTTCTGTTTTGTTTTTATTATATTTAATGAGAAATAACTGTCAGTTTCAAAACACATTAGTGGTGCATTTACAGCATTTGATACAATGCATATTGTTGTCTTCCTAGTAGCTATACAGAGCACAGGGTGTAAACATGGTAATTTTTCTAACCATTATTGATACAAAAAAATTTCTTCTCATTGAACTAAGATAATGTAGTTGTATACAAAATCCAGTGTTCCATGATCACAGTGGGTTATTAGCAAAACTGGCAATGATAGAAGCTGTTGATTTAAGCCTTTTACATTTCTTTTTTTTTTTTTTTTTTTTGTCTTTTTGAGACAGGGTCTCGCTATGCAGTTGAGGCTGGTCCTGCGCTCACTTTTGTAGCCCAGGCTGGTCTTGAACTCACACCAATCCTCCTGCCTCAGCCTCCCGAGTGCTGGGATTACAGGTGTGAGCCACCACGCCTGGCTAAGCCTTTTACATTTCAATGTACTAATCTAGCTTTACATTCTATGCCTTGTGATTAAACTTTGCTGGGTGGTTAAGTGAAAGTTAAAGCAAGACCTGGATAACAAAATATGTAACTTTTATATCTCTCAAGGTCAGTCAAATCACCTCAAAGTTTACTTTGAAATCACGTACAGTGCTTTGTAGAATTGTTGTCAGTATCAGCAACCTGGATGAGTCACAACTGTTGCTTGACCAATTTGCTCTCTGTGAAACCCTGAGAGAATGTTTTCTCTCTAGATGACTCATGTTAGGTATACTGTATATCTTCAATCTTTTCCTCTGTAGCCCTATAATCTCCTTGAACAGAAAATTTGGGAAATCACCAAGTTGTAGGATGTTATAGCACAGGATCTCTTAGGTCCTAAGTCCTCAATGACCTTGAAGGGCTAGGGCCAAAATATTGGCTATCCTTGTAGCCCTTCTTTTGCTCTAATTTTTGGTCTGTAAAATTATATTATTAATCCCCAGAAGAGAAGCTTAGTGATACTATTACTCTATAACATAGGTGCCTGAGCTTAATATCACTGACTTTCTGAATATCAAACATCTTAGACTTAACTTCAATTGGTATTATCTATTAATCATTGACATTATAATAAATCACTATACATGTGATAAAAGAATTTACACATTTTTATACAGGATTTAGAAATCTAAGCAAATAAAAATTGTAGCCTATCAATCCTTTGGTATTTTTCCTAGTCTCCTACTCTCATTTAATATCACTTTTGTTTCATTGTAAACCAACCATTTACGAGAGAGAGAGAGAGAGAGAGAGAGAGAGAGAGAGAGAGAGAGAGAGAGAGAGCATAGCAGTAACTAAAATTATGATAGAAGCAGCTCATCTCTAAAAGACCATAATGACAGGTATTTCAAACACACTGTTAATGTTACATATTGTTATCCTCAGTTTGATAAACCTTTTGGAAAACTAAAACTTGACCCACGTATATCACCATGCACTAAACTAAAGTCAAAATGGGTTAAAAATCTAAATATAAGAGAAACATTAAATCTCCTAGAATAAAAAGTGGGAGAAAAACTTAAAGACATTTGGGTAGGCAAAGTGTTCATGGACAAAAATCAAAATGCATGTTGAAAGAATCAACAACTGGGACCTCCTCCAGTTAAGAAGTTTTTGCACCTCAAAAGAAATTACCAACAGAGTTAAAAGACAGCTCACAAATTTCCAAAAGATTTTAACTAATAAGTACTCAGACAAAGGTCTTCTATCTGGAATTTATAAATAACTAAAAATCAATAGGGTCCCCAAATTCAAAAACCCAACCCAGAAATGTTCATCTAAGATGAACACACATTTCTCAGAGAAAGAAATTCAGTAAGCCTATAAATTCATGAAGAAATGCTCCATATCACTAGCTATCCCTGAAATGCAAATTAAAACAACACTTAGATGCGATCTCCCTCCAGAAAGAATGGCTATCATAAAGAAATCATTCAACAACAAATGTTGGAGAGACTGTGTGGTAAAAGGAACCCTTCTCCACTGCTAGTGGGAATGCAGACTAGTGCAACCATTATGGGAAGCAGTGTGGAAACACCTTAAAAAACTAGAACTGGAAATCCCATTCAATCCAGCTATCCCCCTACTGGGAATTTTCCTAAAAGAACCGAAAACATCATACCATAGTGATATCTGTGCACCCATGTTTACAGAAGCACAGTTTGTAATAGCCAAATCTTGGAAACAACTAAAATGCCCATCTTTTGAATAATGGTTGAAAAAGTTGTGGTACTTTTATACAATGGAATATTACTCAGCTATAAAGAATGATAAACTAGAAGACTTCATATATAAATGGATGTATCTTGAACATGTACTCATAAGTGAAATAAACCAGACTTACATGTGTGAATATCATATAGTCTCCCCAGTGTAAGAACCCAAAACAAGAAATAAAAATGCAGAGGAATAACATAGCTGGATGGAAATCAAGGACTTAAAGGTTAAACAATGAAATGACTATAAGCAGAAAACATAGAAATCATGGCAGGAGCAAAACCATGCACAGGTTGAATTCGATAATGGTCCTAAGAACCTCCAAAAGTTTTATCACACTGAGGATAGCTGATTTGTATTTTAATTACATAGTTTCACAACAATCTCAAAGAGACAAAATATTATGAGTACATTAATTTATTTTCTCACCTATGTAGGTATAAGTTGCTGATATGTCTCAATCATTGTTAAAAAGATATGTTTCCCACTAATACTCATTTTACCCTTACAAACCACATGAAGTTCAGACACATATTAATACAGTATTACTACATATTCTTAAGGCTGCTTAATTTGCAACTACCCCACCCAAATGAGTATAAAAGAATATTTCCTAACATAAATCATATATCATGTTTTTTATGCACTTTAGTTGTATTCAGGTGAGAAAACTTTTGTCAATTATGAGGTTTAAAACAATATTGCTTTACAATTAACAAATATATATATATATATATATATTTGAAGAAATTTCCATTTCTAAACAATATGTGCAGCCAATCCACTGTCCTAACTAACACAACTTATACATCATATAGTTTAGTGGGGGATAAGAATGTTTAAAATTAAAAATTTTAAGCAAAATTTAGCATAAATTATGGCATACTATTATTAAATATAGTCACTATCATTTATTATTGAACTTGTTTATCTTCCACAGAGTTTACTTATTTTCTACAAAACCTATTTATCCGCTAGCTGTAAGTTGATACCTGTACCCTTTAAGTCAGTTACTTTGTATAAGACGGTTGATTTTAAATTTCTTCAAATTTCAATATAATTTGTGTTATGGTTAGTGTATATTTTCCCCACCCACCTTTCCACCTGTCCCAAGGCTCATGTAGTCATGGGCGGCTTTTGGAATTTTTGATTGGTTACTTGGGTGTGAGTGCTACACCTCCCCTGGAGCAGGTGATTTTCATCTCAATGTAAGGAAGGGAGAGAAATTAGCAGCTTGAGCTACTGCTTTTCTTCCCTTTGGTCTTGCTTTTGCCAGCCCCCATGAAAGGTTGCTTTCTTCCATGTGCCACTCTGCCTTGGACCAAGCTGCATATGGACTAAAATCTCCAGTAAGTGTGAGCTAAATAAACCTTTCTGTCCCGCATTTTGAGTGCTGGGTATTTTTCCCAGCAATGAGAGAAGAGTAACTAAGACAAGCAGATTAAGAATCATTGATAGGAAGAACAATGAATCAGATTGGTGCTGCTCACACTGAATTCTATCAGAGCTTTACATTTCAATTTGTTTCAAGTTGTTTATTGATTTTAGAATTGATTAAAATAAAAATGTGCTTGAATTGTTCATTATAAATTTACACTTCCGGGGCTGGGGAGATAGCTCCGAGGCACAAGTGCCTCCTGGGCAGGTGCAAGGTCGTGAGTTCGAACCCTGGTCCCACAAAAAAATAAATAAATAAATAAATAAATAAATAAATAAATAAATAAATAAATTTACACTTCCTCTGTTTTTATTTTATTATACAAAGATGTTTTGAGTGGAGATTTTTTTCTCTATAATTTTTAGGGAAGAGTCTATAGGATGTTCAGGGTCTCACTAGATCAGACTCATAGTGACCCACCTGTTTACAGCCTCCCAAGAGCTAGGATTACAGATGTGCACCACTATACCCACTCCATCAACTGCTGTCTCAGAGCACCCTGGCGTTAAGACTGACCCAACATGCCAGGGAATCAAACCCGAGGCCCCTGTGCTGGCTTGCAGGAGCTTTAATCCACTGAGCTATTTGACTGACCCTTGAGTGAGATATTATGGGACTTCTTATCACACTATTTGTTCATTCATTCATTTATGTTGTAGAGATCTAAATTTCTACATGGTTCAGTGGGTCACAGTTTATTATTATATTGCTTCTCACATTGCACTGAGGATCCATTTAAGGTTCTTGGTTAATCTTTGCTGTTGCTTCAGCAATGTTACACAAATGTTTTAATAGACATAGGTGGTATATCACATTGTTCACACAAATAGATAGATAGATAGAGAGATAGAGAGATAGAGAGATAGAGAGATAGAGAGATAGAGAGATAGATAGAGATAGTGCTGACCAGGTCATCTATAAATTGAATAAAGCACTGTAAGATTCATTCCAATATTCCATTTCTCCTTCTCCTTTCCTTTCCCTATAAATTATTAACGGACAGCACTGCCTAATTTAATGTGCTCACTAACCCTGGTGCTCTAACCCCTTGCTCTGACCTACTAGCTCACCAATGGTGTCCAACTTATTCCATTTAGCCCATGATATCCTAAGCCTACTCTGGTTTCCCAATCTCCATGTCCTACTCTCCCAACTCTAATTCTAAAACTCTTAGATGTCTTAATAGACATAATACATGTCTTAGTCACTTAACCATTGCAGAGTAAGACGTGTCACATGGAAGAAGAGAGAATTATTTTAGCTTGTGGTTTGAATCCATGATCACCTGGTTCGAAGTCAGAAACAGCATGGCAGAGGGAAATGAAAGAGGAATAAGTTTTGAGCCCATAAAAACAGGTAGAGAGAAATGGGAGGATGTACAGAAAAGAATACACCCTTGTAAGTTATGCCTCTGATGACCCAACAACAGCCAAATGCCACCTTCCAAAAGCAAGTCAGGGCACATCATTATCCAACTCAAACATGTTTGCTCTGAACCATAACATTCTGTTCTTAGTCACCCGGCCAATATTCATTTCATTATACAAAAGATTTTTACAATATCTCCACATGTCACAAAATTTTTAGCAATTACATCATTTCTTATGATGAACTGGAGAATTAGGGAGATAGAAAAGAAGGGAATCAAAGCAACTTTGAAACCCAACAGGGTAAACATTGAATTCATAGTTTCATGTCTAGATCCTGAGGGAAGTTGTGGTGAGACATGTTGGAACAGCTGAAGCCTCACAGCCTCTCTCTAGGCATTGCTCCGTTTACTGTGTTGAGCTTTCCTGTTTGCTATTTTAGTCCATAGTATTGATCTGTGATTTGGGTGAGCTGGCCCCGAGGCAAAAACTGTATGGCAGAGGGATATGGTAGGAGACAAGGTGCTCAACCACAGAAACCAAGAAACAAAGAGAAGGGAGGATCCTGGGATAAGATTGTCACCTTCCACATTGTGTGGCCAGTGACCCATATCTTACCAGGTCATAATACCTAACAGTAGATCAGTTATAGTCCTACCGTGCATCCAGTGGCCTTCCAGAGACATTTGGAGGACATTGTACCTTCACACCATAATACTGGGTGCGGCAGCCTCTGTCACCTCTGTTATCTCCTCCATTCAATACGAATTTACTTGATCATATTGTTTGTAACTAGTAGTCCATGCCAGGCCTTGTATCTCTTTTGAATGCCATTCTTACTCGTCTTGACCTCTGACTCCATATTTTGAAGCTCCTTGGCTCACTATTGACTACCAGATACATAAATCCTTATTTTAATCATTGTCACCTAATACATTACAATTAAAGTATTAAGACATGAAAAAAAGAAAAAAATGGATAACAGTTCCATGGTATGTTTATAAATTGGATCATATTTCATAATGATATCTATATAATGACTATAAACATTATCATAAAAGGGATATATTGCATATATATACTCTATGACACACATCTTTGGCAACCTAATAGGAAGAAATATGCTCCTGTAAAAAAGATTGCATTTAAATATAGCTATATAAATAGTATTATTGCATTCAATGTTCATTGTCTTTGAACATAATTTCTTATGTCATAAATTTAGAATGCCACTTTAGTGGTTTACCTTTGATATTTAAAGTAAATCTTTATGTTAAAATCAACCATCAAAAGCCGGGCATGATGGCTCACACCTGTAATCCCAGCACTTGGAAGGCTGAGACAAGAGGATAAGTGTGAGTTCAAGACCAGCCTGGGCTACAAAAGTGAGCTCAAGGCCAGCCTGAATTGCATAGTGAGACCTTGTGTCAAAAAGACAAAAAATGTAACCCCAGCACTCGGGAGGCTGAGGCAGGAGGATTGGTGCGAGTTCGAGATCAGCCTGGGCTACAAAAGTGAGCTCAAGGCCAGCCAGAACTGCTTAGTGAGACCCTGTGTCAAAAAGACAAAAAAAAAAAAAAAAAAATCAACCGTCAGTCAAATGTTAAAATTTTGTGAGACATATAGCTGAAAACCATAAGTGCTTGACTAGCAAGCACAAGAACCCAAGTTTAACCTCTGGTACTACAAAAAACGATGAATTTTATAGTAATAAATTTATAGATGTTTAATGTAAAGATGAGGAATTAACATCTTAGATAGTGAAAGATAATAAACAAAGCCCAGAGACAGCTGTAATGGGTTACTTGGGGTTACCTGAAACCTGGCATTCAAGGAGACAGAAAATAGCTTGTTCTAATGGCTCCTCCATCATTGTCTCTTCCCTTATTTGGGAAGATTCTGTTGTCTCCTCCCCTGCTTGGAATGTTTTCAATTAGCATTTGTATGAATCTGATGTTAGGCAAATGGTGATACAAGTAGTGGTCTCTAGTCTGCATTCCCCAAAGCAGTTATGCAAATTTTGTAGGCTATCCTTTAGTATTCAGTAAAAGTAAGATTCTTCTGTGGGTCCAGGCTCACTTCCAGATAAATCTTGGTGAGTCCTCTGAGCTAAATTCATCGGGTTTCTCGTCGTTCCTTTTGGCACCAACACAGTTTAATTTTAAAATTTGTTGATGATGGTAGTAAAGATAATACCACCCAATTTGAGCTAAATATTATATTTCAGGAATTCATAACTGCCTACAAAATATTCACAATGAATTAGGCCATATGAGCCTATATTTGGAAGGGGCCAGTATGCACTACAGAAATTTCTTATACACAATGAAAAGATTAAGAAATTAGAGTTAAAATTTAAAATATTAACAGATTATGTGATATAGTAATCAATATATTCATTATATTTGGGAAACAATTAAGATCACCAAATTAAAATATTTAAAAAGGACCTTGACAAATAGGTCAAAAAATTACAAATAAATTCTCATTAAATTTTTGAGTCTAAGGGCTGGCCAAAAAACTCAGTGGATTAAAGCAGGAGCAGGGACCATGGCTTCCATCACCTGGCCTGCCATGCAGACCCCACACCCTGGGCACGCTCAGATGCAAACTGAGACTGGGCATTGTGTGGTATACCTGTATTCTGAGCTCTTGGGAGGCTGTACATAGGCAGATGACTAGGAGTCCGATCTAGTAGTGAGATCAGACCCTGAACACCCTGTAGATCATTCCATAAAAAAAGAAAAAAATTGGCTCTAAATCATTTTTCATTAAACTGATATGAAACCTCAGATAATTTAGGACAGATAATTATGACAGATGGAAAAACACTAAACATTGATAAAGTAAAACAAATATTTTGCATTTATTTACTATTAAAGAAAATACATAACAGCAATCACTTATGGTATATCCCTAATTGCTACATTACTTACTGGTAGGATTTTAATTATATTCTGTTTCTTAATGCTTAAAATAATGAAAAGTCCACATCTCAGAAATTTCATTTCCAGTGTACATCATGGGAAAACTTTTTCAGTTTTTATTCCAGGTTAAATTTCTAAAGATTTTCACAGAAATGCTTTATATAATAGCAAATTTCAGGGAAAAAATCCTATCAATTTTATCAGTAGGATGGATGAATGAACAAAAGAATGTTACATGGGCGTTAACTGAATGCAGTGAGGCAAAAAAAATAAAGTGAGGCAAAGCACAGTAATATAGATAAATTCAAGAATATAGCAGTAATTTGCAAATGTAACCCTAGCAATGCACAGAGATCGAAAGTTGCACTCTCTAAGGTTAAAGTATAATGTGGTGTGCCTGAGATGTGTCATTGACATTCCTTTCTATAAAACATGGATGCACTAAAACTAACCCTAGAGCCTGGGGTGGTCGCTCACTCCTGCAATCCCAGCACTTTAGAGGCCAAAGCAGGTGGTTTGTTGTGATTTGGAGGACAGTTTGGGCTACATAGAAAATACAGAACTAAACAAAACCTACAAAAATAATCTGTTGCAGATCTACAGTATTTTGCTATTATTGGAACAAACTGCCAGAAAAACTTCTTTAAAAAAGAAAACATTTCTAAGAAATCATAGTTTGCAAATTTTAGTCCTCAGTCAGTTAACCTATTGCATTCTGGCCTAAGATAAGACACACAAAATTTAAATTGTAGCAACAATTTGGAGAACAATATGGAATGCCCTCACAATATTAATGACAGGACTAACATAAGATCCTAAAATTATATACTAGCAATATGTACCAAAGAAATGCAATCAGTATGTTGTAGAGATACTGATATTCCTATGTTACTCTCTGAAAAAAATATCTGAAACTATAAGTATGTTCCCTTTTTTCTGTATGACATATTGCATTATTTATAAGTATGTAGGATAAGTGAATAGCTCACAGATTCATCATAAAACTAACATGTAAAGGAATTCATTGGCAAATAGCTTAATGTGATAAGTTCAAATATATATTAAAAGATGTATACAGTAAATTAGATTTGCCAAACAAAAAAATTTAAACCAGAAAGACTCAAGATTTCTTAAGTGTGGTGCTAAGAATAGTCATTACACAGAGAATAGCTCTGCCAAATTTCATAGCAAGTTTGCTAACTCTTATTAATTATTCAGAAGAAGGAAACTAATATTTTCATGTTAAAACAAATCATGGGAAGAAATAAGTGAGATTATGTCATGAAGGAGTTGGAAATTTTTAATTCTAAGCAACTGAGATTTATACAAAAACAAAACTTTCTCTGTATTAGAATATTTGTAAAAGGTGTAGTCTCAGAATATTCTTTTTATAGGGTGACCTAATAGCTCAGTGGACTAAAGCACCTGCTTAAGCACAGGGCATCGGAATTCAGTCCAGCGCCTGCCATGCCGGCCCCACCCACGCGGTGTGCTGGGGTGGCAATTGAACTGGGCCTGCAGACATGCACTTGTAATCCCAGCTCTCGGGAGGCTGAAAGTAGGAGGGTCACTATGAGTGCAATCTATGTAGTAAAACACTCAACACCCTATAGACCCTGCCCTAAATATAGAAAAAAATAATTCTTTTTAAAATAATTTTTTTCATTTTTAAACCTCTTTTGTATGTTGTTAGCAAAACATGAATTATTTTGGCCATAAATATTTTTAAGTATCCAATACACTTTAAATTTTTATGGGAGTATGTAATATCTGAAATGAAGTCTAAAAAACTAACAATTCCATAAGCGCTGGTATAAACTTTGGTAGAAGAAGAGCTGTCTATACAAGGATGGAAGACAATGCTGATGCATGCCATGGCAGAAGGTGAGAAATGAAGCTAGCCTCGGCGCTGCCTTGGAAGCTAGAGTTAAAATGAATGGCTAAAGCTGAGACCTTGAGGAGACAAGTTCAGGAGTGAAATGTTGGTTTCCTGTTACCTGATGAATCTTTTAGGTTCACTGGAGAGAGGGAAGATGTAATTTACATAGTAGAAGGGCCAATGATTTAAGGAGTGTCTGGTTAGTGCTATGAGAGGCCATCATCCTAAAAAGAAAGGTTACCACATAAAGAAGTTGTGAGGGGTATCTATGCATAATGCCAGCCAGTTTCCCCAATAGAAAACAGATTAAATACAAACATTAAGAATAATGCAAGACTTATTCACTTGACTGAAAAGAGATTTACAAGTATAAGATTAGATAAATGTGTGTGCTCAGTGATTTTTGATAGTTGATAATTGAGAGATGAAGACAGATAATAGATAAATACATGATAGATTGATAGATGATAGACAGATAGATAGCAGATAGAATATTAATGTTCTTTTATGCATGTAATTCCGCTGTATTCTGAACCTTATAAGGGCTTGAGTGTAACAGCATAGTCATACTAACGCTTATATCTTTGTTTCTAAAAATCATTTGCCAAAATTATCCACAAACAAGACATTTTCAAATGTTAGGTTCTTGGACAAGAAGAAAATAAATAACAGAAGGTAATGAGATATATTTGCTTTAGAAAATAAGGTAAGAAATGCTTCAGCCATGGTCAAAGTTTACAAAAAGTAGTTGAAAGACTTTGTGTAGTCCAAATATGGGAATTTTGCATATCAAATATAATGTAATGGGCCACAACTCATTTACAATAAGAATGCAAAGCAAAATAACGATATACAGTGAATCAATAATAACGTTAACTAATTAAGAGCCTTTGTATACTACACATGGGCTGTTTATTTACTTCATCTGGAAATGCAGTATTGCGTAAAATAAGAAAAAAAAAAAAAATCCCAGTACTCCACATGTACAAATTCAACAAATGAGCTGCAAATTTAGTAATGTTATAGTATTCCGATAGTGACAGAAACAGAAGTTACCAATAATCTTATAAAGTACTCATAACAATTTCAACTGACAGAAATGTTTTCTCCAGACCCCCAAAATATATCTTGAGTGGAAGAAATAACACGCTGTAACTTTCACCTTTGCAAATGGCCAGCCATGGATGAAAAGTATGATCTTGTGATTTCTCCAGGGTTATTAGGGCACATTTGTCTAGGTATCCTCATGCTGGTGGCATCACTCCTTAAATTGACTGTTTGTTGATTCAATATTAACATAAAATACACTGCAATATTCATAAATTAGGATGTAGAATACTTCAATTTTCTATTTCAGAAGTTAAGAAACAATATGGATAACTTGGCATGAAAATTTACAAGAAAATAAGCAAAATACTTACATGGGGCTAGTGAAAGTTTTCTGGACTGTTTTGCAAAATTTGCTACAATTATGGAAGTATTCTAATATAAATTTCCTACCTCCCATATATATTACCTTTTCTGTATTGAACTGTGATCAGGGGCAATTTACATAACTGTAAGCCTTTAATCAGGGAACAGGTTGAATATATGCAATTCAGATTATCCTCTTGGCAGAAAACGTCCTTGCATATGGCTTGCCTACATAATACAGATATATTCATATATTTGAAAAATCCAAGACTATGAAACATAGTAACTTCTTGCTATCATATAGACTAAAACTTTTGTGAAGGCTAAACTCAAACTCTCAGTTAACTATGTTTCTTTATCCATCCAAACTAGTACGTGTATAAGCATTCATTGTCACATACTCCCTTTTCCTCAGTATGTTTTATTTTTGTTTGTTTAACTCTTCATTTCCACTCCTTACATAATACATAAAAGATTCATTCATATTAGTCAATTTTAATTCATTCGTAATTCTTTGTTAAATGCAGAGATAAAAATAAAATCTTATATAGAGCAGTGATAAAAAATATGTAATTAATTGCCTCCTGTTTCTCCTCAACTTAAACATTTAATGCTGACCTGAGGATTTATGGTTCTATACCCTTTCAATAAAAAAAGGAAAATTACATATTTACACAGATAAGCAGGAAAGAAAATAATGTAACAACAACAGTTCGTTACACTGTTTTACAGAAAACTTTTAATGGGGTATAAACATATTTTTATACATGCATGTGTTCATGAAACTGAAGAGATTTTATTCAATGTGTCCAATGCAATTTTTGATCAGCAGGATCAAAGTAATCTGTTTAATACCAAAACTCATTTGTCATATAATTCCAGATTGATTAACATAGAGAATAATATATATCATACAGTATAAATAAAGCCTGTGCATCAAAATTTAGACAAATTGAAAGTGAAGAATTATACAACACATAATGACAAACCTTGAAATAAAACTCAGAATTTCACAGAAAAGAATTTTACTTTTAGAATGCATAACAAAGCAAAAAAGTACCTTAATGTATATAATCTGTCAATTTCAGGATTTTATGTATTTTTTAATTTATTATCTTATTTAGAGTTAAGACATGCACATTATCTCCAAAAGTAAAATGATATGAGCATTGTTCATGATAAGCCAGGCCCTCAATCCATTCCACCCTGCTCCTATTTCACTCTCTTAGTAACAAGGGACTTTTTTTTATTTTTGTCTTTTTGAGATAGGGTCTTGTTATGCCGTTCAGGCTGGCCTTGAGCTCACTTTTGTAGCCCAGGCTGGTCTCGAACTCACACTAATCCTCCTGCCTCAGCCGCCTGAGTGCTGGGATTACAGGCATGCGCCACCATGCCCGACTTAACAAGCGACTTTTGATTCTTCTTATTCTTCCATTGTCTTCTTTTAATATACATATATATATATATATATGTCTATATATATATAGACATATATATAGACATATATATATTATATATATATAATATGGCTCACTTATCATTACAAGTGATTTTATGAATATTTTATGGGTTATCTCATGTCTTTCCAATTATTCTGTAAAGCTTCTGTTTTCCATCCTGTTAGCAAATAGTCTGTATTTATTATTAGAATCGAACATTCCTCTACTGTAGACCTGGCAATTTTTTTTCAGTTTATATTTAAATTTTCATATATATGTGTGTGTGTGTGTGTGTGTGTGTGTGTGTGTGTGTGTGTTGTGTGTGTAGCAGGCCAGCTCAGCCTGTAGGGGTGGGACTGGCGCAGCATGTGCTGTTGGGGATCAAACCGTGGTTCCTGTGGTTGCCCAAGCTTTCATAAGCAGGTGCTTTAGACTGCTGAGCCATCTCACCGGCCCCTATATTTGTATTTTCTTATGACATTTACCCACCATCAAAGTTTCAAGATGTAAATTCAAGAAATCAGTAATTTATTTTACGCTCTCTAAATTTTTATTATCATCTAAAATTTTAGGTAGAAAACTTTTCCTACAGAGTTATACTAATTACAAATAAATTTTTTAACAGACTCACCATTTCTGGTAGCTACAACTAAGTAATTATTAAATGTTTGCTTTATATGCTTTTAAATTGTTGGACTTAGGGGCCATGGCACAAATGCCTGCCTGGCAAGTGCCAGGTCGTGAGTTTGAACCCTGGTCCCACAAAAAAAAAAAAAAAGTTGGACTTAGTTTATTTTATTTTCATTTGTAGAAAATATCATTCCAATGACATTTTTGTAATTCCACTTATATACTTAATACTGTAAATTCTTCTTTGATTATTAGTACACTATGATTTATAGAAATTGAAACATTTTTAATAATTTTTAGAAATTTTATGTTTTTTAAATTTTATTCCAAAAATAAAAATAAAAAATGAAGTTTTATTCTTGATGTTAATATTAGAAAAGTTGATGGAAGAACTTTAAACATGTTTCTGTTTGCACAGCATCATTTATTATATAGACTATCTTTCTTCCAATGAATATTTTGTATCTTTTTCAAAATAAAGTGCCTGAGAATGCTTAGGTTGAGTCTGCATCATGTACTACACTTATCCTCAGGCCTGATTTTACCATGCTGAGTTTAGCAACATAGCTTTACAGTATAATTTCAGGTCTGGAATTGAGATGCTGTCTGATATTTTCTTGTTGTTGAAGACTACTTTTGCTATCCAAGGACTTCTCTGGTACCAAATGAATTTTAAGAATGTTTTTTCTAATGCTTTTTTGGGTTAGCAATAGTATTTTCATAGGGATTTCATCAAATCTGTATAGACATTTTGAAAATATGGCCTTTTTCACTATGTTGTTGCTTCCTATCCAAGAGCAGCGGAAATCTTTCCGTTTTGTGATATCTTCTTCACTTTTCTTTTTCTGTGTACTTTAGTGTACACTGTACAGATCTTTTATAGCAATTGTTAGATTGAATCCTAAGCATTTTTTAACATGCTATTGTGAATAGCATGATTTCTCTACTTTCTATCCCTATGAGGTTGCCTCTTGTGTACAGGAATGCTATTGATTACTAAGTGTTGACTTTGTATCCTACCATATTACTGAATTTGGATATTAACTTTAAAAAATTTTGGTGAAATATTTAGGGCCTTCTGTGTAGAGTACCAGTCATATGCAAATTAAGTTTTTGTCTTATCTACTTGATCTGGCTAATGCTTCCAGAACTATATTAAAGAGGATTGGTAATAATGGACACTTGGTCTCCTTCCTGACTTGAGAGGGACAGCTTTCAGTTTTTACCATTTAATATGACAGTGGCAGTTGGAATGTAAAATTGGGATTTCCACATCAGGTTTTCTTCCATACAAACATTAAAACAAGACCATTGTCTATAAGCATGCCAAAGTCACAATGTACAAAATGTCTAAATATTAAAATGCAGGCATTATTTTACTAGAAGAGAAAATAGATAAACTCTGTAAACATAAGTATACATAGAGACTTCATAAACAAAATCCAGACTGTAAGGAAGACATTGAAAAGAATAAACAAATGGAATCTTACCATATTAAAAAGCTTTTGGACAATGAAGGAAATCATCAACACAGTGTAAACTCAAAAAGCAGATCACGAAAATTGTAGTTGGTTGCCCCTTGGACAAAGGACATATCATAACTTAAAAACTAATTGAAAAATTCAGACCCACCTAATTCAAAGACTCAAGTGAAGATTACTATCTGAGATGAGTACATATTTCTCAGAAGGAAAAACGCAAATGGCAAATGAGTATGGACAGAAATGTTCAACATCATTAGTCAATTATAATACAAAAATTAAAACATTACAATTCCATCTCATATCCAAAAGAATGTCAATCATAAAAAAGTTCTCAGATAACAAAGGATGGAGTGGCTGTGGGGGAAAAGGAACCATAATCCACTCTTGGTCAGACTGTAGACTAGTGGAATCACTGTGGAAATCAGCGAACAGATTTCTTGAAAAACTAAGATCAGAAGTCCCAATCAACCCAATTATTCTCCTCCCTGAAGTATTAGAAACATAATATTACAGTGATATTTGGGTATCCAAGTTTCTAGTAGCACAATTTGTTAAGGCTAAATCTTGGAGACAGCACACTTTGCTTTTTGATGTTCATTGCAGTATCAGGTAGTATATCTATGTCCATTTATGTGATATATATCTTGAAGACTAAGATTTTCAATATTACAACACATACCTACTTAAATTTAGTCCTCTTGAATATTTTTTGTCATATGTGTAGTTTTTCCTCACTGAACTTATGCTTATTTTTAGAGTGGTTTTAAGAATAATTTATTTCAAAATGAAGTTTTAATAGTTTCCATAGTGTAAAAAAAAGATTTACACTACTCTCTCAAAATAGTAGTTTATACCATTTGTATTGACCCCTTCTTTCTCATTGATGTCTATTAGTCTCAAGCTGTTCATCTTTGCATCATCTTGCAGAGGTTGAAATATTTCTTCTTGCATCTTAGTTGTTTTAACAGATACTTTCTTACCTTTTCACTAGCTGCAAAAGTGTCTTTGAAGTCCAAAAGTCTGTTTTCACTTTTATTCAAACAATTTTGCAAGCTTATGATTGAGGATTTAATTTCCTGTATAGCACGTTGAATCTGCTTCATGCATTCTATTTCTTTCCCATATCACTCATTTAAGAATTCCATCATTTTTCTATTCAATTGTATTGTTTTTTAGAAAAAATTGTATGCTTTCGTGTCTTCTTTAGAAGCACTTAGTATTTCTTTCATTATAGTTATCATTTCTTTTCTTTAATTTTTTATTTTATTATTTTTTTTCTTGTTTGAGAACCTTTGTTTGTTTATTCACTCATTTTTATGGCCAGCTCAGCTCACCCCGAGGGCAGGGCTGGCGCAGCATGTGGTGCCGGGGATCGAACCACAATCCCTGAAGCCGCCCAAGTTTCCCCAAGCAGACGCTTTAGACCACTGAGCCATCCCACCGGGCCCTATCATTTCTTTTTTACTTCAGAAATTATTTCTGATTTAATTCCCTCTATACCTTTCTGCAGTTGTTTCTTTACTTTAGATGCTATTATTTCAGAGATTTCAGGTGTGTGATTTCCATTTTCTTCTACGCTAATGTCTCCTTTAGATGGGCTCAGGGTCTGAGAACGCATTTTGGTCCTTCTCTTTATCATTTTGTATAACACTATCTTCTGACTTTTGGTATAGAGTTTTGGTAGGTTCTTAAGTTAGCTCCATATTCAGATTTACCAAGTACAAACTTGTCCAGGTGGATGTGGTTGGGTTTTGTTATTGTGCTCTACTTCTTCTCGCTGCAGCCTGTGGAAGTGAACCTGCTGTGTCACTCTGGCAAGGTGTCCTGCTCCCGGATCAGGTGTGTGGTTCTTACCTCTAACGTCTCTGCAAGGAGATCTGCTGCAGGATCCACACTGGACCTGTCTCATAAATGAAGTTTCACTCACACACACAGCCTGGGCGCTGGACTGAATAAGTTTCTGGCAGACCCCAGGTGGTCTCACTCACCAATATTTTGTTTCTTGGTTGCTTTAATATTAATCATTTACCATTGCTTTACATGAGGTGCTTGAGATGTTTAATGTAAGTTTAATTCACAAGTATTTGCAAGTAATCTACTTTTTGTTTATTTAGACACCCTATGAATTTGTCTTTATTTATAAATATATTTTATACAGGTATATCTTAAAAGTCCTTTCTAAATCAATTCTCCTTGACACACTAAGTTTTCTATCATTAATGTTCAGCTTTTTTAGTACTGTCTATTTTCTTCAATCTCAAATTAATTTTAGTTTACTCATTTTGTTCTAACCTTCACAGACTTCAGAAAGGTGCATACAACTCTCTATTGCCTCATTTTCAATTCAACCAGATTTTTTACACTATTATATTTATTTCATAATCAAATTTTCTATTATGCTGCTGATTTACTACCTTTTTTCAGTAGCCATTATGTTTTTGCTTAGCACCACCATCTCTTGAGAATCTTGCAATCAACTGCTCATTTTGGTAGAGTTCATTTAGAGTTTTACATCTCTGATTTGCTCATGCGTTCATTCTTCATCATTTTGTACTTTGTATAATTACAGGCTTTGAATTATTACCTATACTAGTTTTTCATATTTGTCAATAATTAGGAAAGTATTTAATTTATCAAGAGTGTTTTATTACCTTTATATCTTTGTTTTTTTTATTTTATTTATTTATTTATTTATTTTTTCTTGTTTCAGAACCTTTATTTGTTTATTCACTCATTTTTTTATGGCCGGCTCAGCCTGCCCTGAGGGCAGGGCTGGTGCAGCATGTGGTGCCGGGGATCGAACCGCGGTCCCTGAAGCTGCCCAAGCTTTCCCAAGCAGGCGCCTTAGACCACTGAGCATTCCCGCCAGGACCCTACCTTTATATCTTTGTATGCTTTCTATTATTCTGATTTACTGTCATTTTATAAACTGGAGTGAGTTTATAAAAGCTTATGTTTTATTTTTATGTTATGCACTTTTAAAAAGGTTAATTTATTTGAAACAGGGTGTTGTTATTTACTCCACTCTCATAGTGACCCTCTTGTCTCAGTCTCCCCAGGACTGAGATTGCAGATGTGTACCACCATGCCCAGGTTCAGGGCCAGCACACCGTGTCCAGGTTCTGGGCGTGGCACAACACGAGCTGTCAGAGATCAGACTCGGGTCCTTGCACCTGCCTAGCAGACACTTAGACCACTGAGCTATCTCCCCAGACTTAATAAGTTCATAATTATACACTTATTTATAAGTTAAATTTCCTTACTGTTTCAAAAAAAAAAAAATAACAAATTTGGTTTTCCAAAGGAAATGAAAATGTATATGCTCAGACAAAAATATGTACTTAACCTCTTCCTCTCGGTCCCATATTGAACTCGAGTTGGAAGAGGCGAGTCCGGTCTCAAAATGGAGGTAAAACTGCCGCCCGGTCGCCCCCAGCCCGACTCCGGCCGTCGCCGCCGCCGCCGCCGGGACGGGGAGGAGGGCCATGATCCAAAGGAACCAGAGCAATTGAGGAAGCTGTTTATTGGTGGTCTGAGTTTTGAAACTACCGATGATAGTCTAAGAGAACACTTTGAGAAATGGGGCACACTCACAGATTGTGTGGTAATGAGAGATCCTCAAACAAAACGCTCCAGAGGCTTTGGTTTTGTGACTTACTCTTGTGTTGAAGAGGTGGATGCAGCAATGTGTGCCCGACCACACAAAGTTGATGTGCGTGTAGTGGAACCAAAGAGAGCTGTTTCTAGAGAGGATTCAGTAAAGCCTGGTTCCCATCTAACAGTGAAGAAAATTTTTGTTGGTGGTATCAAAGAAGATAGAGAAGAATATAATTTGAGAGGCTACTTCGAAAAATATGGCAAGATTGAAACCATAGAAGTTATGGAAGACAGGCAGAGTGGGAAAAAGAGAGGATTTGCTTTTGTAACTTTTGATGATCA
>PVJA010010057.1:0-58703 GCA_004027025.1 Myocastor coypus
AAAAAAAAAAAAAGAATATCATGACATTAAGGATGTACCCCTCAAACGTTCTTCATGGTCACTACAAATTATTGTCTTCATTCCAGAATCCTACATGGACTCCAAGCAATATGATTTTTCTTTTGTTTTACTTAAATAAACACATTAAATATATTTTCTTGTATCTACTATTATTATTTATACTTTCATATTCATAATCTTGTTTTACCTAATGATGTGTTTTGTTGCTGTAATATTTATTTGTTAGAATAAAGTATAGTGAATTTTTCCCTAGTGGATTTGTTAATGGTAAATGATATTGTTCAGTTTCCAAATTAAGGTTGTTAAAATAAGTTCAAAGCAACATTTTACAGCATTGCTGTTAACAAATATGAGGTATGTTTGAAGATAAGAACTTAAGAAAAGGATAAAGTTTAATACTAATATATCCAATATAAGATAAAATGCAAGACTGTTCATTAATCCTGATAATCACATACAGTTTTCAATCTATGCGAAAGTTATCTGACATAGAGAAAGACTGTGAAACAATGTTTAGTCTGAGTAACGGCAGTGTCAAGTAACAGTGTGAAACATTTTTTGCTCTTCCTTTAGTAAATATTTATATACAGCATTCGAATTTTTAATGTTGATAATTGCTTCAACAGGGGACCGTGAGAACATTTAATATAAAATCTAGTATGCAGTAGATGTTGAATAATGATGCTTAAATACATCTTTGGAATAGTGAACATTCTTGTACTGACAAAAATATGTGAGTTCAGCAAAAACTATAAGCACAGAGAGCTAAATATTGTTTCAGAATTTCAGTTTATTTAATTCCCACAGTGTACTTTACTAATATAAACTCTAGGGATCTATTTTCTCAGAATAGAGAAATATTATTACAATGTTTTTGATGATACCAAACTGGAGAACTATATATTATGTATATGAATAAATTAATAAATTATCATAAACAAAATATCCTTGCAAAAAGCATGAGAAATTGTTAATCATATATATTCTTATGTTTACATGTTATATATGAATATAACTTTACAAATAAGATAATCACTTGGCATGCTTGATATCCTTTTTATTACTAAATATGAGCATATCTTATATATAAATTATATGCGTATGTATTATATGCATTATATAATATATATGTATATATATATATATATATATATATCCCATACTCATTTTTTAAGTTTATTTTTTAATTTAATTTAATTTTTTTTTTTTTTGAGACAGGGTTTCAGTATGCAGTTCAGACTGGCCTTGAGCTCACTTTTGTAGCCCAGGCTGGTCTCGAGCTCACACCGATCCTCCTGCCTCAACCTCCCTAGTGCTGGGATTACAGGAATGCGCCATCACGCCTGGCTTAAGTTTATTTCTTGCTACATTTCTCTGCCTGAATCTCTGAGTGTTTATCTAATCAGAATACACTTACTAAAATCAGGAATTTAATAGTCATTCTGTTAGCATTATTTATTATATTCATTGAACAAATACACATAGAGGTGTATTTCTAGAAAACTTTTATACATTTGAAATTATCATTATAAAAGTTTACATATAAAATATCTGAGAGAATGAGTTTATGAGTGTATTTGAGGTTGCTTGTGAATTTTGTTTTCCTTTCCATATCTTATTTACATTTGACTTTCAAGTTTTTCTTCAAAGACACAAGGAATTGTTATAGTTTCATTGCCAAAGATAATGGATGCAACATCTGATAGAATGTGTTTTGCATGAGACTGAGATCATCAAGAACTGTACTCTCATTCCTAGCCCCTGACTCTACCACTGTTTTACAAGTAATATATCTATCTGGGTGCCAGGACTCAAGTTTCACGACCTTGTTTTTCATTCATTATTTAAGGTTTTCTCTGAACAATTGGATTCCGTTTGGCAAAATAGTTAAATTGCTATCTCAGGAAGAAGAAAAAAAAAAACTTTTAAAAGTTTTGTGGAAAAAAAAAAAAAAGTTTTGTGGAAATAGTTCATAAAAAATCATCGATAGTTTAGATATACAACTTTTTCAAATATTTGTGAAAAATTATTTGCCAGATAAACTGAAACTTTCTGAAATCTAGTTTTATAACTAATATTTAGTTTTTTTTCTCCTTTCCAATTAGTCAATGTTCTTCTTTTTTTCAAATAGCTTGAATATTTTTACATATTTTTGTCTGTGTCAATAGTGCCTTTATTTTCATTCTTAACAAAAATTTAGCACTTTCTTTTGTATTCTTGACATTATTTATAGTTTTTGTTAAAATTTTGAGTGATTTATATATTGTCATATGTTTTGTGCTCTTTTAACACTCAAATTATATGAGTAGGAGAATTTCAAATGATTATTCATGTCTCTATCTTGATACAAACAGAAGCAGAGGTGCATGTTTTGGCTATGTGCTGGTCATGGTCCAAATCTTGACTTTTGACATAGGACAGTATTATGGATCTTTAGCATCAATATATATATTGAGTGTCCTGAGGGTGGGGCTCACGGGGATTGAACTGTGGTCCCTGAGCTTGCCTAGGCTTGCCTTGCAGGTGCTTTAGTCCACTGAGCTATCTTACCAGCCCCAGGTGGTGATGCTTCTTAAGAATATTTAACCAATATTCTTGGTTAAATTTGAGTAAATTAATTATAACTGGGTTTTTCTTGCTTCCAAAACTCTGTCTACATTATACTTGCATGTTTTTCTACCAAAAATTAATAAAGCATTTATACTACCTTGTAGTATTTGTACAGACTAGTAGATTTCTTTAGTCTTGCTTTTATTTATCATTTGGAAAAGCATAATACAGTGTAACTACAGTAAAAATGTCATATTATAACTTAGTTGAAATAAAAATGTCGGGAAGGCAAGATGGTTTGGCAGTTTAATGTGCCTCCTTAGGAAAGCTTAGGCAACCACAGCGACTGAGGTTTGATCCCCGGCACCGCTCTGTGGCAGCTTCACCTCCAGGGCAGGCTGAGCTGGACACAATAATAATTAAAAAAAGAAATTAAAATGTCTCAGAATGTAAAAGCTAAGATCAATTACAGTGATAAAATTGGTTCAGGCCCCAAATAAAGACAAATCGGATTAATATTTTTGTTTTTATATTTTTAGTGCCTTTACATATCCAATCATCCTAATAGCTTTTGTCACTGCTAAATTATAGACCGGGTTTGTTTTTACTAATGTATAATTTATACATTATTTTCATTTATTTATTTATTTTTAATGTATTTGGTACAAGTCCCCAATACACAGCTCTGACTCATAGTGATCCTCCTATTTTCAGCTTCCCCACGGCTGGAATTACAGCTATGCACCACCGTGTCTAGTCTTGGTGGCATTCTAAGAGTTCCCAGGGGTAGCACTCGGTGTTGGTGGTACCAGGGTTCAAACCTTCATCTCTAGCTTACATAAGCAAGTGCTTACTCTATTCAGCTATCTGACCAATCCCCTATCTTTTCTAATGCTTGGAAGTTTTCATTTGCTTTCTTTTTCTGAATAAATAAATCATAACTTTAATACATGAATTATTGTTCACTTCCATTATTATGGAAATGAAGAGACTTCTTGTCAATATCAGGATGTATATCCAAGTGGTCATTTTGTCTTTTTGTGTCAGTATAGATATTAAACACTGACACATGTTGGCATAAATATTTATCATATTAGTTAAAGGAAAAAGAGGAGAGAGATGCCTGTTGATGACAAAGGAGGACATAACGGTATCAGCGTTGTGCAAAGAACCAGAAATAGTTTATATCACTTTGTGGTCACTCAGCTGGATTTTGTAGTCTGAGAAATTCATATGATGTAGAAAAGGAGTTCTTATAATTTCCAGTGATTTCCTATGTTTAGACCTCTCTTTAGTTACAAACAGCTGTGAAATTAACTCAATTGTAATTAACATCACCACCGTCTATAGGATAGTGGTGCTGAACCTATGATACATGCTGTCCTGGGCATGCACCGCTCTGTCTTTTTCCTATAGAGCCATGGCACCCCACAACGTAGCAGCAGCACAGCATGGATGTTCTGGTCTAGTGGCACCACTGACACTTTGAGAAAAATAAGTGGGTTTTTAGCCAGAGGTTGGGCTCTCAATCTCTAAAACGTTCTCTACTGCTGAACTGGCAACATGCAAAGCCAGTTCTCCAAAGCAACGACAGTGCAAAAGATGTGGAAAGAAAAACAAATAAATAAACAATCAAAAAGTAACTAACTGAATAAATAAATAATTACATTAATTAATTAATAAAAATAGTGCTCAAGCGACTCTATAATCTCTGAGTGGAAAAGTATGTCAAGGACTATATCTTCTTAAATGAAGATTTCTAAAATAATGTAATAGTCTGTAAAATCCAAATTTATGAACACATTTTAGTAAAACTAATCAAATGTCAAATGGTGAGGAGGAAATGACACCATGTCTATATCATATAAAATGGCACTATGGTAAATGAAGAAAATTTTGGTCAATAAAAGATACTGGGAAAATTCTATTTATAGTCGAAATGAAATAAAAATACTAGGACGTCACAACTTCATGGCCAATACTAATCACAACTTTGGGTGGACTCATGACCTACATGTGTGCACACAGAGTTGGAATGCTGGAATCTGTGAGATTTTATTTTATTATATTTTACTTTCATTACATTCTTTTTGTTTTTTGTTTTTTTTTTTTGGTGGTACCGGGCATCAAACTTGAGACCTTGTGCTTCCCAGGATGGTGCTTAAGCCACTGAAGATATCCCTGTCTCTACAATCTGTTGGATAGAATAGGAAAAGGACAATGTCTTTGATCTTTTACTCACAAAATAGTATTTTCTGTAAGAAAGAAAATTAGACAGAAATATTGATATTTTTAACAATAAAAATCACCAATATGAAAATGGTAGAAGGTCTGGAAATATAACTATTAACTGAGAGGAAAATGCATAAATTGTATAACATAGCCACAGATAATTAATTAACAGAACAAAAATCATAGGATACCTATAGTGAATGTGTTAAAGGAAATTGAGTTAAAGTTAACAAAAGAAAGAAAGAGTTGGAAAATTCGGTGTTGTCAAAATGTCAAAACTCTTAATGTTCTGAAATTTTAGTAAGGCAAATGAATAACTCCAAAGAAAGTTTTCTAAAATTTGTGCACAGACACAATTTTTTAAATTTAAAATATTTAAATATTATGAAATATAATTGAAAAATTCAATACAAAATAAAGAGGTATATCATATCTTCTCAAAGAGACTGACATATTTATATAAAGAAATTTACAGGGAGAAGGAAAATTTCTAAAAGAATGGCATTTGAAAATGCGTGCTAAAATTTGTGTGTAGTGACTTCTATCATTCAGGTTTTTTTTTGTAAGCTTCACAAAATCTTATACAAAATATCAAAAGAAAAGTATCTGGTACACAACAATAAATCTGTGGACAAAAGAAATAAAAAAGTTAATCTTTGAAAGCAGTTGTTTAATCATGGAATAGAATACAGCCGTTACACACACTGAGCCACTGAGAATGACAATGGCAATAGACATCCAAGAAGAACAATGAGAACGAGAATATAATGGAATAATATTTGAAATTTACTAGAAGGAATTTATTTCTGCTTGAGAATTCTATATACAACAATGACCTAGTACGATCAAGGTGAAATTTAGATTCTCAAAGAAAAATATAAGGAACTTTTTATTAGCCTTCTTAAAAACCTGTAGAAATTTGCCAGACACAATTTATACTGATAAATTGATAACATAAAGACAAGGAAGGGAATAAATAACATTGGAAATGACAAACATTTGCATAAACATAACTTTTTAATTCACAAGATAATACAATGTTTGTAAGGTAACATAAGTAACATTAGAAATAAGAGTGAAAATTCAATTTTGTTTGTTTTAGTGTTTTAGATATAAGCAAATTGATTTAAGATGATTTGTCTTCATTTACAGTCAGCCAAGGACTTGCCAGCTTAATAGAATGATTTATAAAAGGAAGTGACAAGGTAGTAAACATTGAAAAATGTGGTTAAAAATTAGCCCAAAAGAGGTTTAAAAGACAGAAATGAAAAATGGGGCAGGTGACCTAACAAAATATTAGTAGTAAAAAATGGACATGAGATTGCATATAAAATCTTTGTTGTTTATGTTCAATATGTTACATATAAAAATACAGTATATACAGATAAAATAATACTATCAAATTGCTAATAGAAGTAGGTCCTGACAAATTTGCAACTGAATAAAATTGATACAAAATAATTATAAGTAAAAGTTTTCTATTTTTTGAAAACTACTGTTTCCACAGATAGCTTTTCAGAACTATGTAATATTAATAATAATTGTTTTTAACTACAAAAAAATAAATTATACCAAATTTCACTAACATTTTCATGCAGGAAAGATGAATACTTTCCGTGAATAGCAATTCATTTTTAACTCAATTCCAATTTTTGACATGTAAGAAATAAGGCAAGAAATGTATCAATTTATTTTTATTTTTGTTTTGTTCATGACCTTAAGAATCTTAATATATCTCAAATAATTTCTATTTATACATAAACATGTCCTCTAAGTGCTAAACTTTTTACAGGAGTAAAGTTAAACAGGAGAACAGTTGCATTTTGGCTTGACATTTTTCATGCTCAGATATAGTGAACCACGTATACATAATTGAAGATTTATGAAAAAAAAAAGATGTATTATGTGCATGTACTCATCCCTGAAGATTATTCTAAATACATAAGATGCAAACATACTAAAATATAAAAGTTATCCTATACTTTTTCTCATGTTTCATTTTATCATTTTTATTCTCTTTAAATATAAAAAGTAAAAACATGAGAACATATAAAAATGCATATTAAAAATGATACTGTATATGGAAAATAAAGTAAAATTGTTATCAATATAAAAAGGTCAGGTAAGAGAACAAATCTACTTAGAAAATGAAAGAACAGACCTGGAAATTTTTAAATATGTCAGTAGTTTCTATAAATTCACAAAGAGCAGGAAAACATTTACCACATTTATAAAGTGTTAAATTGTAAATATTGATGAAATTGGGAACAAACCTGACTTGAAAGAGTATCAAATTGTGCTATTTTATGATTTCTACAAATGTAAATACATGAAATCTCTTTCCAACAAATTGCACAACCAGTCTGTTAAGTGACACACAAATACATCTGGACACATAACCAAACTACACCCAGATTTCAGTGTGCGCATTTCAGTGTGCACATAGTAAATGAATGAGTATGTTCCAGAAGAATAAAGTATAATTGTTTTTCCTTTGAAATATACCAATAATATATTTTTTGTTTTTATAAATAAGCTACTACTTGTTAGCATGCTTCTTTGCTTTTTATAAATATTTTCATGAATGTTAAATGGCTGTCACCTTGATGGCCCATCTTCTTGAAACTTTAGTTCATATAAAGAGGAATAGAAGTGAGTTTCTAAATTTTTAAACAGAATTTCTTACTTTGTCACTTGTCTGGTACTTAAGCTATCCATATTATTTTAAATAACAACCAAAATATTTGCATTTCCAATTTGCATGAAAGAATTTAACTATGGCATATTTACTGCTGAGACTCTCATGTGCTTCATTTAACACATAGAAATAAATCTTCCATTAATTGTTTGTTTGGTCTTGATATTTTCTAGTTCACATAAGTAAAAGTTAACATTCCTTACAAGCTTAACTGTGTGCTAATACCTAAAATAAAGCCCTCTCCTCATTCTGGAAGATTTACTTTGTTCTACATTGGTTGACAAACATTTAGCGTCCTGAGTTTGTTCTAATTTCTATTACTACATTGAGTGTTGTAAGATCAGAAGTGAAAAGCACTTTAGTTCTCTATGTAAGTGCTTTCACTTAATGGAATTTTTAATATTTATTTTCATTTTTAGAAGCTCGTATTACAAATCTTATTTTATCATTTCATAAAAAAGTGGAATTCTCCATTGTTCTCTATATACTTTATATAAATTTGCTCAGATGTTTCCTTACATAAAATATTTCAGACTCAAAATTCTTAGTATTATATGTTGTATGTTTAGGTTTACTTGCTACACATTTTGTTTAATTTTATTGATTGATTGATTAATTTTATTATAACTGTCTCAGCCTGCCCTGGGGGTGGGGCAGGCACAAAATGTGAAAGAGTCAAGTAAGTCCATTTGTTCAAAGATTTGGTTCATCTTTACTGCCTCTTTACTAATTTTTGTTTACTTGCCCAATCTCTTTGAGATAATGATTGTTAAGGTTTGCTGTTAAGACTGTGTTATTTGTTATTTAATTCTCATGTCCTTTAAAATTTATCTTATAAGCTGGGCATGGTGGCACACACATGTAATCCCAGCACTTGGGAGGCTGAGGCAGGAGGATCGGTGTGAGTTTGAGACCAGCCTGGGCTACCAAAGTGAGCTCAAGGCCAGCCTGAACTGCATAGCGAGACCCTGTCTCAAAAAGATATAAATAAATAAATAAATAAATAAATAAATAAATAAATAAATAAAATTTCTCTTATAAAGTTACTTGCTCTCATATTTGCTGCATATATATTTATGATACCTCATTTTGAAGTTTTCCCCTAACAATCATGTAGTGATCTTCATTATTTCATTTGATCCTTTTTGTTTGGAATTTACATCGTCTGTGAAGAGAATAGACATAGTCGGTGAAGACACCCAATGTGTTGATTGCCCTGTATGCTTATTTATTTTTGTTGTTGTTCTTGGTGCTGTGATCATTTTTATCTCTTTCTATAATATTTTCACTATTTTTTAAGTTTGATATATGGTGGTCATGAATTTCTTTAGTTGTTCTTTGGCATAAAGGTATTTTTTCTTCTGTCTTAATTTTTAAGGAGATTTTTGAGAGGCACATGAATCTGGGTTGGAATTTCTCTTCTTTCGGTCTTGAATGATTTACTTCAGATTCTTTTTACTTGATGATTTGTGTTGGTAAATCAGGTGTGATGCTAATAGGCTTCCAGGTAGATGTGATCTGTTTCTTATCTCTAACACTTTTAAGTATGTTGTTCTTATATTGAATTTCTAGTGTCTATTTATTATATGTCTGGGTTTAGATTTATTTGGTTTGTTGATACTTGGAGTTCTATATGCCCCACTTACTGTATGTCATATTGTTTTGCTATGCTTAGGATTTTTTCTGCTATTAGTTTGGCTAATGTTCTTTTTATGTCATTTGTGTTGACTCCTTTATTGTTGACACTTATTGGACTTATGTTGTCCATTTTTAAGTCATCTTGTAGCAGTTGAATTACTATTTTTGTTTTGTTTTGTTTTTTGTTTTTTCTTGCTGTAAAAGAGTTTTTCTTTTCTGGCCATTAGGTGCAATGATGTATTAAAGGTATCAAAGTCTATATTCATATTCATTTTAACAATTTTCCCTGCTTTTAATGGAATTTTTAATTCCCCAGATATTTCTTTGAATCTTTTCCATGTATTTCACTTATATCTTTAATTATCAATCAAGTCTTCCTTTTATTTTCTATGGTCCTCTATTTTTAATCAATGTCTTCTCTAGATATGCTCATAACTTCTTTCATTATAGTTATCATTTCATGTTTTAACTGAGAATATTTCTGATCTGATTTCCTCTATATCCATGTGGAATGGCTTTTACTTTATTTGCAGTCATTTCAAAAATTTCAAGAGTGTGACTTCTAACTTGTTTTATGCTGATATCTACAGGATTTGTTCTAATTAGCTAGTGGCCTTAGAATGCATTTTGTTCCTTTGTCTTGTCATTTTATATTTCAGAAAAAATTTATTTTTTTCTGTGATAATATCATAAAATTTAGATAGTAAGTAGCTATATTATTGTTATCAGAGCCACTCTAGGAAAAGTGTTCTTCACGATTATCTTCAGCGTATCAGAAATTTCTAGTTTGTGTCTATCCCTAGATCCTGAGTTCCCTATTGATTGAGAATGGGATGTTGGTTTTCATTTGGCATTGTGTTCCAAATGTAGGGCTTTAGTAAGGTACTTACAACACTGCTTTCCAATTTTGCCAGCCAAGGGAGGACAAGTAGTTAAAACAGATACAATAGGATCAGGGATATAGCTCAGCATCATAAACACCTGACAAGCAAGTACAAGTTCTTAAATTTGATCCCCAGGACACCTCTCACCAAAAAAAAAAAAGAGAGAGAGAGAGAGAGATCCCAATGACAGTAGCAAATATATTATAATTAGCAAATATAACAACATCAAGGGAAATTTAGAAATTGACAGTCTTTGTTAACTACTCATTTTGTACTTTAGACCACAGGAGGGAAGACTAGTTACAAAATAAAACAGATCATAAATTTGGACTTTGTATGCTGAGTAGTTCATCTAAGTTCTGCCTGGGTGCTTCCCTCCAACCTCCACATATCTGCGCTCCTCTAGGCAGTAAGGTGGTTGAACTTTTTTTCTTTTATGAAACCGGGGATTCAACTCAGGCCCTAGTGCTTGTCAGGCAAGCACTTCTTCTACTGAGCTATCTCCCCAGCCTCTACGTGGTAGGACTTTTAAGGGGTTGGATCACTAGTTTTCTCTCTTTTGTGTTTCAGCTGGTATGAGTTAAGCAGTGAGTTTAGTTACTTTTTCAATGTGGGACAAAATATCTAACAACCAAAAGTTAAAGGAGGACAGACTTATATTGGTTCTAAATTTTTTCAGGCTTCAGTCTACAGCTGGCCGGTTTCAACATGGAGTAGCATGGCAGAGAGACAATGGCAGAAGAGAAACAATTTATAACAGGCAGGTAAAAAGGCAGGAGACAGACTCCTCTGATTTCTTACTTCATTCACATTGCAAAGCTATAAGTTGGTACTAATACACACCCAAGGAAGACCCTCCCAATATCCATACTGAGAATTTGTTCAATCAATTAGCAGACTAATTTAGCATCACAGGTCTATGATCCAATATCACATACACATGACAAAGTCTCTTCGCCAAACTGTCACCTATAAATGAATGGGGCTGTGGAGGGTTATTTAGATAAAACCAAAAGAGGAGATAACCTTTACCATGCCCTTGTGGGCTGCTCAGTGGTATAGTTTACTGCTTCGGTGGAAGCACTGAAGGGACCAGTAGCAGAATGAAGAACAACTGAAAATGAGTGACAGTATATGCGAGTTGAGGTTGCACAGACAGGCAGTTGGAGAAGTAGGTTTTCATAAAAGGGTTTAAAGGTCCTTGAAGTTTTATCTCAGCTCTAGGTGGACACCTGGCTGATCTAGGAGTCAAGACCTAGGAAAAGGATTTTGGTTAAGGCCCGTGACTTAGGAGAGAAAAGTTAGAAAACATACCAAAAAATAGATAAACAGACCAAGAAATTAAATATATGAAAATTCAGACACACTTTAAAGAAACTAAGATCTATGAACTAACTATAAATTTAAAACAACTCATGGGATTTAAACTATGCTTCAAGAGTGAGAGGAAAATTTAGATAAACAAAATCAGGGAAATGATGAATAAACATATGGAGAATATGGAAAAAGGTAGCACTTATGATAGAATACTAAACAGAAAGTTTGGAATCTAATGTATACTACTCTATATAAATATTGAAGTTTAGAAGGTATGCTACAGTGAAATTCAGTCAAGAAATTTTTTATTTCCTTTTATATTTTCTAATTGTTCCCTTCTAAGACATGTGCCTTAACCATAATCCTTTTCCAGGGTCTTGACTCCTAGATTAGTCAATGAAAGTTCTTCTTATATAGCAAAGCTGGAATTTCTAGGGCTTTTCAACCCTTTTATGAAAACCTACTTCTATAATTGTTTGTCTATGGAACTTTAGCTCTAATATACTGTTCACACTTTCTCAGGTATTAAAAAAAGATTAGTGAATATGAGGACAGGCCACAAATAAATTATTCATTTGAAGGAGAATCACAAACAGAAGAATGAAGCTGAATGAAGACAGTCTAAGGAACTTAGGAATTATCATAGGACAATTATAGAAGTAGATAGGTGGAAGAGGAAAAAATTTATTTGAAGATACAATAGTTGAAAATTTCCCAAATACATAATAAAGGAAACAATAGACAACAGATCCAAGAAACTCATCCAAAGAAAATTCAAACAAATAACACTAATTTACATCATAATAAAACCAAATAATGTGAAAGACAAAGAAAAAATCTTGAAAGCATCAAGAAAAGCTAATTCATGACAGATAAGAGATGTTCATGGGATCATGACGGTTTCTTAGTAGAAAATTTGGAGGTCAGAAGGTAACAGAATGGTATATTCAAAATACTGGAAGAAATCCTGTCAGCCAAGAACAGTACATCTGCCAAAAGTATTGAAACTCAAGGCAAGTTGAAACTATGTCACAGAGAAGCAGTTAATGCTTTACCTTCTTTTGTCTCCATTTTCAATTGTTTCTCCTTTTTGTTTTCTTAATTTCTTGTTTTTTTTTTCTTCTTCCAATGTTATGTGCATGTATCTGGTAATATGAATAACTAGTTAAAGATAATACTGTGTTATAACAAATACTGTGAAATTCATGTTACTTTGTTAAGTTAAAATCTGTATCATTTGCAATTTTTCTGCTTTAGTTCTAATTTGCACTCTTTAAAAAATAATAAAAGCCACAAAATCCCCTGTATGAGTTATGTAAAAGGGAACCTTTCAAACTGAAGCAAAAAGAGAGTAGTATCAATATGAAGTTTTACTAAAATATATTTTCTAGTGAAGATAAATACATGAGCAAAGATCATAACCAGTATTGCCTGCATTATAATTTTAGTGAACACAGTTTTAATGACAAAAATAAATCTGTTAATGAATTTTAGAGATAAGAATTTAATTTACAGTATTAGCCAAGGAATTAAAGACCACTACATGTGAAACTATGAAACCATGAAATAATGAAATAATGAAAAGGACAAGTCTAAATAAGTTCATAGATAAAAATATAACCTGTGTCCAAAAACTCCAAAAACTTGATTACTTAAAGTGAAGGTATTCATACTTCCAAATGTTACCCACGGATTCGATAAATGTCAAAGCAATTAATGTTAATTCATTTAATCTACAGATTTGATTAATGTCAATTTGGTAAGTTACCAGTAGTTTTAATAGATATGAAGACATTTATGTGAAACTTCACTGTTATGATTTATGTCTAGTTGTCCCCTCAAAGCCTCATGTAGTCACTGGGCGGGAACTTCTATAGATTGAGAGGACTCATGAGTCACTGGGATTATGCGTTTTAGTACTGATGGGATTATCAGTCTGAGTAGGGCTGGGACTATGGGTGTGGTCTAGGGCTGATATCCTAAGGCAGTGAGCCTGATAGGAATATAAAGAGAGACAGAGAGACAGACTAGACTTGTTGCTCTCTGCTGCCCTGTTTGGTTGGCTGCCTCTGCCACCATTTTGTTGCTGTTCCGCTACCATGAACTGCTGCTGTCTGCCATGTGCCACTCAGCCTTGGATCCAGCTGAGAATGGACTGAAACCTCCAGTAATTGTGAGCTAAATAAAGCTTTCCTTCCTTCATTTTGAGTGTTGGGTATTTGTCCCAGCAACGAGTAAAAAGTAACTAAGACATGCACCAACTTAGAAATATAAGCATTAACATTTTACGTTAAAGGCACTTGCAGAGCCAAAACAATTATGAAAAATATGCTGAATATATCAGTCTTTCTGCTCTGAAAACATGTCATCAAAGTATAATAATTGCAACCTTGTGCTTCTAGAGTAAATATATTAAAATGAACCAGTAAATAGAATAGAAAGTCTAGGGAAAACCCTGTTTTGTGTGATCAAGTGATCTTCATTTAGCTTTTCAAGATAGCATGGCAAAAAACGGGCAAAAACTTCAACAAACAGAAATAGCTAACATCCACATACAAAAGAATAAAATTGGAACTTGATTTTACATCACGGAAAATAAATTTAAACTATGTGGAAGACTTAAAATTGTAGAAATTCTAGAGGGAGCCACAGTGAAAATCTCTAAGACAAATTGAAATAAAAATCTTCATTCTGGGGACTGGGGAGATAGCTCCATGGTGCAAGTGCCTGCCTGGCAAGCCCAAGACTGTAAGTTTGAACCCCAGTGCCCCCCCAAAAAAACCTGAAAAATATTCTTCATTTGCTTTTTCAATAATACCTTGAATATAAATTCAGACCCACAGACAAAAGAAATAATATTGGGCAAATAAAACTCCATGTACAAGTGAAACCCTTTGCCAATGTGTGTAATCAACAGCATGGAATCACAGCATAGGAAAGAGAGAAAACTTTTTTATAACACAATCTAATTGATAATTTTATAAATAATCTACATGATCATAGAATAACATTTGAATTTGTAAAGAATTCTTAAAGCCGAAAAAAAAAAACTAATAACCTATTAAAAAAGGACCTCCATGAATTTTGCTTTATGGATGCTGTATTAATATACAACACACATGGGGCCTGGTGGGATGGCTCAGTGGTCTAAAGAACCTGCTTGGGAAAGCTTGGGCAGCTTCAGGGACCGCAGTTCAATCCCCAGCACCACATGCTGTGCCAGCTCTGCCCTCAGAGCGGGCTGAGCCAGCCATGAAAATGAGTGAATAAGCAAATAAAGGTTCTGAAACAGGAAAAAATAAATAAAATAAAAAATTCTTTAAAAAAATATGTATATATACAACACACACACACATACACACACACACACACACACACACACACACACCTGCACAGACAACACGCAAATGTTCAATATTACTGATTATTACAGAGGTACAAATTAAAACTACCCTGAGATTCAATCTCATGCTGACTAATATGACTATCAAAAAAGAAATAAAACCTCCACAAGTCAAAGTTGCTAAAAACAGCAAGTACGGGTGGGATATGGTACAACTAGAACCACTGTGTGCTGCTGGTGGGGATAAAAAATAAGCAACTGCTGCTGAAAATACAACACAGGATTTTCAAAACTTTAGCCTAAGATTACCACAGGATCCAGCAATCCCACTTCCTGGAATATTTGTAGGAGAGTTAGAAGCTTGGTTCTGATACATGGACACATTTATTTTTGTAAAAAAATATATATATTTATCAGGGCTGGCAAGCTATCTCTTCATAATAAGTGACTGCTTAGGCAATCACAATGGCTGGCTTTGATCTCCTCTATGACATGGAGTATGAGCCACACCCCAGGCACACTGAACTGGCCACAGAGACCGGGAATAGTGGCACATATGCATAATCCCTTCTCTGAGGAAGCAGAAAAGGGAATCATCATGAGTCCGAGCTGCATAGCGAGAACCTGTGCCAAATAGAACCTGTACCAAATATATAAACAAAATAAGAAACAAATATTTACCATAACCGAAGCAAATAAAAAATACCAAAGATAATCAATAAATAAACAGGTAAATAAAATACTGTTTATTCACAATATGGAATATGTTCAGGTTTATTTATTTATCTATTTATTTTTTTGTCTTTTTGAGACAGGGTCTTGCTATGCAGTTGAGGCTGGCCTTGAGCTCACTTTTGTAGCCCAGGCTGGTCTCGAACTCACACCAATCCTCCTGCCTCAGCCTCCCGAGTGCTGGGATTACAGGCATACACCACCACACCCAAGTTGTTCAGGCATAATTAATGAATTAATCTGAAAATTGTTTTCAGTCCAATGTCACATATGCATGAATAATAATAATGAGAATGCATGTCACAAGGCCAACTTAACTTTAGATATACACCATTTGTTTCATGACATATAGAAAGCCTCAGACAATATTTTAAAACACAAACTTCATAGATACTCTTCCCATTCTAAACTGGAGCAGTGTAAAATATATCTGCAGCTAGCATTAGTGCCACGTTCAATAAAATGTCCCCCAGCTTAAAGCTTAGAACCTTGGAAGAGAATCATTACTTATTTTTGCTTGACTTCTTTTAAGTAAAAAAAAAAAAAAGAAAGAAAGATAACTTCAGTTATTGGGAAGAAAAATAAGAAAACATCCCCAAATTGAAAACAAAACAAGCTCTTGTCTTACAGCTAATGCAACTGAGCAATTTAAAACATGAAAACATGTTGGAAAATCTATACATTTAATTATGATTAATATTTGCCAATTAGGAGTAGAAAAAACATGATATTAATTTGGTAGTAGAGTAATGTTTTTACAAAAGTGCATAAAATAATATTAGGCCAACACTGTAGGCATAATAATATCAAAAGGAATAGAGATGTTTATAAAAAGCTGTCTTATCAGCTAAAATTCTACTTATGAAATGAATATGTAAGAGAAAAACATTTTATTTCAAATATATGTTACTCTGATTAACAAAATGATATAATTATTTTACCTTTGACACTTCAATTTTCTTAAAAACACATATGATTGATACTGTAACTATTGATATCTATAGTACTACTAGTTATGTATAGATTTCATGTATTTCTATAGAATTTTTTATTGTAAGTATCATATATTTCATTCTTTCCCATTTATTATTATTATTATTATTATTATTATTATTATTATTATTATTATTATTTTTGGTGGGACCAGGGTTCGAACTCACGACCTTGCACTTGCCCAGCAGGCACTTGTGCCTCGGAGCTATCTCCCCAGCCCCTTCTTTCCCATTTAAAGAGCATTACTTACTTAAAATAAAAAATAATTTTCCCTACTAAATAAATTTCTCTGAGGAACCTAATAAAGCAAACTTGAGAGTTTTATCTATGCCAAAACATTTACTGTGTTCCAACATCCAAATCTCACGTGAATAACCAGAAGTTCTGCAGTTCATAACTTCTCTTTTAATCACTCAAAACTGGGCAAGCTACACAAGACAGCTGGCAGTAGCTCAGCACTTAATTTTCATTGCAGGGTCTATTTTTCCTTCTTCTGTTCTATGTATGATGATGAAAGTGTGACATGATTTTTGAGCTAAATTTCTCTTTTGTGTCTTTATTCTTCTAATACAGAAAGGAAAAGGAAGGAAATATCCATCCATTCCAACACTGTGTCTGTGTCTTCCTTTTTTATACCAATATTCTTTTTTATTTTTATTTCTTTTTTGAAATTCGATATTCTAGTCTTTGAATTTAGTACAAATCATTTGTTTCCACTTGCTTTCCCATTCTCCCTTTCTTTCTTTCTTTCTTTTTTTTTTCCTCAGAGTTTCTATTCACGTTGGAACTAGCTGCATAACTAACAACAATGAGTCTGGTCAGGCAGCTGCTGTATCACTGCGGAACAGCGACCGTGCTTCTCTTTGTCTGCAGCTCGCAAAGATCCACTGGTGACTCCTGTCCTCCATGTCCGCGAAAGCTCTACAGTCCACAGCAGCCAGTTCTCATGGGCAGCAGATGTTGCGACAGCCTTCTGCCTGGGAACCTTAAAATGTGTGGTTCTCTCTTAACAGTTTTCTGCACAGAAGTTTAAAACTTATGTTGCTAGCCGGGCGTGGTGGCTCACGCCTGTAATCCCAGCACTCGGGAGGCTGAGGCAGGCGGATTGGTGCAAGTTCAAGACCAACCTGGGCTACAAAAGTGAACTCAAGGTCAGCCTGAACTGCATAGCAAGACCCTGTCTCAAAAAAAAAAGACAAAACAAAACAAAACAAAACAAAACAAAACCTTATGTTGCTGTTTTTAGAATAGAACAACTCAATACTTAAAAGAATAAATGCTATTATTATTTTTAAAATTTAAGAATTATTCAATCTGTTCAGAGATAAATTCTAATTTATGTATCATGACTTTGCTTTATTCTAGTTTTTTTTTTTTTTTTTTTTTTTTTTTTTTTTTTTTTTTTTTTTTTTTTTTGTCTTTTTGAGACAGGGTCTCATTGTGCAGTTCAGGCTGGCCTTGAACTCACTTTTGTAGCCCAGGCTGGTCTCGAACTCACACCGATTCTCCTGCCTCAGCCTCTCAAGTGCTGGGATTACAGGCGTGCACCACCACGCCCGGCGTTACTTTGCTTTATTCCTAATGATGAAAAACAATACTTTTCCTAGCATACATGTATATCTATCTAGCATCTGTCTGTCTGTCTGTCTGTCTGTCTGTCTGCCTGAGTGCCTGTCTACCTACCTACCTTCCTACCTGTCTGTCTATCTATCTATCTATCTATCTATCTATCTATCATTCATCAACCTATCTCTAGATATATACACATGATTTCCTACAAAAACATAACCCATATGATAAATTTACCACATCAGGAAAAGTAATTCTATGAGGCAAATTAAACATTTTAGAAATGTCATTTTATGTTCTAAGTAAATATATATATATATATATATATATATATGTATATATATATATATATACATATATATATATTTGCATAATTGCACACTACATAAATTATGTAACATTTCTTTGTTTTTTGTTTTTTTTTTTTTCTTTTTGTCTTTTTGAGACAGGGTCTCGCTATGCAGTTCAGGCTGGCCTTGAGCTCACTTTTGTAGCCCAAGCTGGTCTCGAACTCGCACCAATCCTCCTGCCTCAGCCTCCCGAGTGCAGGGATTACAGGCGTGTGCCACCACGCCCGGCTCAATTTCTTTGTTTTAAGGTAGTTTCAAAATACATTTCCTGTATAATGCAGTATATAAGTGTAAGAAAAGTACCCCTTTTCTATCAGGATTTTATTCTAAACACCTAATCGTCGAGTCTGCAAACATTTCGTATACAAACGCCTGAGCCCTAATAATTACTTTCATTGCCACCTCCCTCACTGCTGTCTACAGCACACGAGTCATCTTCTTTGCCCTCCTCAATAATCCCCGATTTTCCCCCTCATGTAACATAAATGAGAGCAACCGTACAATAACTAATCCTATTAAACAACTACCAATCGGCAGCATCCTATCCGGGTTCCTAATATCCTGCAATATCCCTATTACAAATATCCCTCAAATAAAAATACCCTTAAATGTAAAAATTACAGCACTATTTTTAACAATCCTAGGATTTGCTATTGTCTTAGAACTAAATACAATACCCAAATCCCTGAAAAATGATTACTCATCCAAACTTTCCAACTTCTCCAACATATTAGGATACTTCCTTATGCTAATTCATCAAACCTTTCCTCACACCAACTTATTCACAAGTCAAAACCTAGCATTTTCAATACTAGACTCTATTTGACTAGAAAAAATAGCCCCCAAACACATCTCCATAGTACAAACAAAAGCAACTATACTAACTTCAACTCAAATAGGCCTACTAAAATTTTACTTTCTCTCATTCCTCGCATCCATAACTCTAATCACCATTCTATTGATCTAATTTGCACGAGTAATTTCCAGAACAACAAAAATACAAGTAAATAAAGACCACCCAGCCACAAACATTAATCAATAGTTATAACTATAAATAGCAGCCACCCCCGCAGGATCTTCACTAAAAAATCCCACACTGCCGCCCTCTGCGTCCTAAATTACCCACTCCCCTATTCCATAATAATCAACCATAATCTCAATATGCTTATACTTCACTCATCAATACAACATTACAAACTCAGAAAAAGCACCTAAAAATAAAGAAAATCAAACAATAACATTAGATCCCCATGTCTCAGGATACTGATCTATAGCCATAGCAGTAGTATAAGCACACACAACCATCATCCCTTCTAGATAAACCAAAACCACGAATAACCCTAAAAACAACCCACCACAACTTAAAACAATCCCACACCCAACACCCCCACTCACAACCAACGCTAATCTCCCATAAATTGGAGAAGGCTTAACCGAAAAACTAATAAAACCAATAACAAAAATATTAGTAGACAAACAATATTTAAAGTCATAATTCCCACATGGAATTTAACCATGACTGACGATATGAAAAACCATCGTTGTAATTCAACTATAGGAACATATTAATGACCAACATATGAAAATCCCACTTCTTAATCAAAATCATCAACCACTCTTCTATTGACCTACCAGATCCCTCCAACATCTCAGCTTGATGAACCTTTGGCTCCTTATTGGTTGTATGCTTAGCCTTATAAATCGTTACCAGGTTATTCCTAGCTATACATTATACTGCATTATATACTGTATAAGATATTCTCGTAACCAATTTGGTGAAAAATTAGCATAGATTTCTAAAACTTATGGAATACATTATTTATTAAATTGAGTTTTCTGTGGCAGTATCTTTTAGGCAGACCACTGGTCATGAATTTAATATATATATATATATATATATATATATATATATATATATATATATATATGATAGACAGATAATAGATACAAATACAGATTCAGATACAGACACAATCACAGATGAATACTGATGTCTAAACATGTATGTATACTGTGCTCTAAAATCATTATTTTAATGAACATCAAACTTTGGTTATAGTTTTGTAAGATGTTAGAAAGACAATTTTTGGATGATTTATTAAAGTTCTAAGGAAAAGGTCAAGTTGCTTCATAAAAATAAACCTGAAAATTTTTGCTTTTTATTAGTACCTGTGCAGAGCGCACAGCGATTATTTTCCCTCTGGAGCTGCTGCGGGCTGGTAGCACATCACAGCCCTCGTTCTGTGTCTTTCTCTTGCTTCCTTTTCTCCTTTCCTGGCCTGCTGGTCCCCTTCCCATATGCAAATATTGGTCTCCGTCTGTCTTAATATTTGCCCTTTATTTTGCTCTTTATTCATATTTTTCATTTCTTTTATGAGAGAAATTATGCAATATTTAAGGTTTTGTGTTTATTTCACCTGAAACTATATTCTCAGCATAAATTAATTTTAAACAAATGATTCAAATTCATCCAAGTTCATCCTTCTTTTTTTATGTCTTTATTTTATTTATTTATTTATTTATTTATTTATTTTTACAGAGTCTCACTACTAACTCATAGTGATCCTCCTGATTGTACCTCCCAAATGCAGGTGTGCACCACTATGCCCAGAGCGCAGCAGGTAAGGCCAGGAACTGAAACCTGGCCCCTGTGCTTCCCTAATCAAGCGCTTAATCTGCTGAGCTATACCGCTGACCCTCATCCTTCTTTATGACAGGACAATATTCTATTTTATATAGATACTACGTTTTCTTTACCCCTTAATCTGTCGGTAAACATGTAGCTCATCTCCAAAATTAGCAATTATGAGTTGTGCTGCTATAATCATTGTTTTTTTTTTTTTTTTTTTTTTTTCGTATTAATGCCAGCTCAGCCTGCCCTGGGGGTGGGACTGGCTCAGCATGTGGTCTCAGGGATTGAACCACGGTCCCTGTAATTTCCTAAACTCTCCTAAGCAGGTGCTTTAGACTGCTGAGCCATCTTGCCAGCCTCTGTTATAAACAGTTATGTATATATCACTTTAATAAATCTTGGTGGAAGATAACTAAAGCAAATTATCTAAGTCAAAAATAATTAAAAATTTTAGTTTAGTTTTTTTTTTTTTTAATCATTATATGAATTTCCATGGTGGTTGTGTTTTTTCACATTCTCACTGTGAAGAATGACTCCCTTATCGTGAATTCTCCAGAAGAATTTTTAAAAATTTAATGTTTTATATTAGCAATTCTTTGTGGAGAGAAATAGACACTCAGTGTTACTTTAATTATTATACTGTTGATGATTAGATATGATGCATATTTTTCCATGAATTTATTGGTCATTTTGATGTCAGAAAAATGTGTCACAATCCAAAGAGAGAGCATTAATATCTTCAGGATGAAATTTAAACAATGTCATTAATTTATGCACAGATAACGAAATTTCAATAGCACTTGTACAATGGGTTGGATAACATCATAGGTTTCAGGTAAAATATGATCCTGTTGTAAATTCCACTGGGAAGATGCTTAGTGAACAAGGCTTTTTCAGTGGTCACTGGATTTGCCTTCGAGGCCAGGTAAGATCTGTACAAAGACTTTGGAGAGGGAATTTCTATAATCAAGAACCATGTCATGGAAATAAGATATAAACACATACATAGAGAGTATAATGTTGAGTATTGGCTTTGGCATGTGTAGAAGGTACATGGCCAGGAGGGATAGCACACACCTGGAATCCCAGCACTCAGGAGGCTGAGGTAGTAGTATTGCTGCAAGTTCTAGGTCAGCCTGGCCTACAAAGTAGCACAAGTCCAGCCTGAGCAGCATAGCGACACTCTGTCTCAGAAAAATATTTTTTTAAAGGATGTATTGTTGGAGATACTAGAAAAGACATATGGGATTTGCCTATTAAAGTCTTCAAAAAATAAAAGCATTCATCAGTTCTTTTAGAAGGTATCCATCTCTCTCTCTCTCTTTCTTTCTTTCTTTCCCTCGTCTCTCTGATATTTTTCCACATATATAATCATTTAAATTTTTTCATAGCTTTTCCTTATAGAAATAATGTCTGGTCAGTTGCTTTTCTGTCATTGTGTTTGTTTCTAGCATTGTTTCATAAGCGATGTAAGAACATATGAATGCAATATCCATGGTAAACAAAGAACGTATGGATTGTAATTATTTTTTAAATTGAACGAAGGCTCAAGTCAAATTAAGAATGATCGATATTGCCAGGCACCCAAGGCCCAGCCTGAAATTAATCAGGAGTTCTTCATATCAGGGGACTCTAATGCACAAGGGTTATATTTATGCTAATTTTATAATATGGCTCCAAGGCATAAGAGTGCCGAAGACAGTGTAGCATGTGCCTCTTAAGAATAGACCTCAATTCTCAGTCACACCAAAGAGAATACTGTATATTACTGAAGAGATCTTCTGCCACGGTACAACGAATCATCAACTTTTCTGTAGTTCCATACTTGTGCTTAGTGCATTGATTTTTATTTTCTACTTATGGATTCTTAAGTTATTCTAATATTTTGCAGTATTAAAATAGTGATGTATGGCTCTATTGCTGATTTTCTTCATTCATTAAATGAATGTTTCTCTGAACATAAAAAAATATTTATTGGTATCAATTAATTATCTTGATGCTGTGCCAGCCCCACCCCCATGGTGCCCTGAGAGGGCAACTGAGACTGGGTCTGATAGTGTGCGCCTGGATTCCCAGCTGTTGGCAGGCTGTAAGCAGGTGGATCACTATGAATCAAATCTAGTAGTGATACCTTGAACACCCTGTCCCTGTAGACTCTTCCCTAAAAATACAAAAAAAAAAAAAATCTTGAAGTAAGTTATAATAAATATCACCTAATCAGGAGTATATGCAAGTTTTCTGTTTTTATGCACAGTTTTATAATATTAAAGTAGCATTTTGAAAATAAATAAGAAGTGAAGTAACTATATACACATTCTGAAATAAAATTTGAGGGCCGGCAAGATAGCTCAGCTCTCTAAAGCACATGCTTAGGCAAGCACAGAGACTGTGGTCCAATCCCTGCCATCACATGCCACACCAGTCCCACCCCTAGAGGGGCTGAGACTGCCCCCAAAAATAAATAAGTGAATAAAATCAAATAAAATTTGGAGTATCTACAGAATATTATACAATATTAATTTTCTTTGCATTTCCATTTTTATTGTGTCATACTTTGGCCTATATCTACTTTAGATGCTTTCCTGATGTAAAGTCAAACAATGACAACAAAATACACTATAATCAGCATACACACTAATAGCTACAAGATAAATTCATCCTTTATTTGCTAACAGAAATTCCAACAGTAAGTATTTGCATGCAGCATTATATTAACTTACAATAATTTTTGACGATATCTTGATGTCTTTGTACTTCAAGTCACGTATAATTTAATACACATTGTTATTAATAGAAACATCTGGGGCCCGGCAGGATGGCTCAGTGGTCTAAAGCGCCTGCTTAGGAAAGCTTAGGCAGCTGGAGGGACCTCGGTTCGATCCCCAGGCACCACATGCTGTGCCAGGCCTGCCCTCAGGGCAGGCTGAGCTGGCCATAAGAATAAACAAACAAACAAACAAAAGTTCTGAAACAAAAATAAAGAAACATCTACTCTAAATAAACTCCTCGCACACGTATGTAGTCTATGAAACATGTATATCTCAGACAAAATCAAGAAAAGTGTAAGAGAATTTTAACTTACACATTTTCTCAAAAATATTAAACCTATTCAAGTAGTAGTTATCCATGCATATCTCTAGGAAATAGGCAACACAAGTATGCATTTCATTTGATTTTCAATCTAAATGACATTTACATTGCTTTCATTTTTTCAAACAGGAAAGAATGTAGAAAGCTACATTGTGAAGGAAAGGAGATCACGTTGTCAATCAATATAAAAATGTATCTCGTTCACAAACACTAGATTACTCTCCACCCATCCACACAAGATGGAAATATGAAGTACACACTTTCTATGGCTTTCTTTTCTTAACCTGATAACAAGTTCAGCAGACTGGTCTAGCTATTGTCTCTTCTCATAGATCAAACATTCAATCTGATGGATTGGTACTTAGGCTGTGTTGGTTTTTGAGTTCTTGAATATTGTGCCTGATTACCTCTCATTTCATATTAAATCAATCTTGAGGAAGTCTAATTTTTACATCATAAGCCTGTTGGCAATATGTCTCTTTGTCTATGTCTTCACATGTATGCTAACATACATATTCTAAAATAGGAACATGCCCTCTTTTTCTAAATACTAAAATAAATTCTGAACTCCTAAATCAAGGCAGTTTGAAATATTCCAAATTTATTTTAACAGTACTGAAATTCAAGTTCGAATTTATGTAGATGACACATAATATTTGGTTTATACATTGTCTTGCCTCCAGTATTTCCAAACTATATGATTGTGTCTATTTTCATGACTAAGATAAAAATGGATCAAGTAATGGTAAGAAGAGCTTACGGCATGTTTGAATGTCAAAGATCCAAAAGATGTGTGAAAGGACATTTGCAACATGGGGAAAGCAAGTACACTAAGAAATGATTCTTGCCAGGAGTATGAAGTGAATGCTTAAGGCACTTTTGGACTGCACATTAGGATTATTAGCTCAAACACAGCTGTAATTTCAGCACATGCATAAAAATGTTAGAAAATAATTATGAGACAGAGAAGGCCATTGAGATAGCTCAGCGGTCTAAAGCACCTACGCAGGCAAGCTTAGGCAAACACAGGGACTGTGGTTAGATCTTGGGCACCATACGCTGTGCCAGATTCAGAATCACACCCAGGGCAGGCTGAGCTGGCCATAATACAGAGAGAGAGAGAGAGAGAGAGAGAGAGAGAGAGAGAGAGAGAGAGAGAGAGAGAGAGAGAGAGAGAGGAGAGAGAGAGAGAGAGAGAGAGAGAGAGAGAGAGAGAGAGAGAGAGAGAGAGAGAGAGAGAGAGAAGAGAGAGAGAGAGAGAGAGAGAGAGAGACAGACAGACAGACAGACAGACAGACAGGCAGACAGAGTTTCTAATTATTCTGTATGCCGTCTGCAGTATTTGTGATACAAAAATATCTTGTGTTTCAACTGGAAGGGAATAAGAGAGATAACTGAGATCAACACATTTTCCCACTTACTACTCCAATTCCAAAATTTCGTTGTGTTACTAGCCAGATGCAAATGTTAGTTTTATTCATCCAGATTCTGAGGACAAATGCATATATTTTCAACATAAAGATTTGGGTTCCACAAACAAATAAAATTACCTTAAAAAATATTTTTTCAATTTACCACATTTATAAACATACCACAACAAAAAAGGTTCATTTGTAGTCTATTTTGGTCTCATAAAACATCAATTATAAACTTTTATGTTAAGAAAATACCCGCTCTACTAACTTGTTTGAAACTCACTCATTCCTCTTTCTCATTAAAATCAGAAAAATCAGAAAAAAAGAAAAAAAGAAATCTTGTTTAACTTACATGAGTTCCTTAGTTTGTTAAATAAAATCTTCCAAATGACTATTACTGTAGACCCTTTTCAATAAATAAACTTGAAGTTAACATTGAGAGCCAGAACTGTTTTGAACTTCGTTTTTTTTTTTTTTTTTTTTTTTTTTTTTTTTTTTTTTTTTTTTTTTTTTTTGTCTTTTTGAGACAGGGTCTCGCTATGCAGTTCAGGCTGGCCTTGAGCTCAGTTTTGTAGCCCAGGCTGGTCTCGAACTCTCACCGATCCTCCTGCCTCAGCCTCCCGAGTGCTGGGATTACAGGCGTGAGCCACCACGCCCGGCTTTTTGTTTTGGACTTTGGATGGAGAAGGTTAAATTTATTTTACAAAAATTGCAAGATAAAATAATATTTATGCATGCTTATCTGAACTCTTTTCAATTTATATTCACATAAAGTTATAACAGTGTTCATTTTTAGGAAGAGACATTTTTAGATATTTCTTGACATAGAAAGATTTCTTTTGAAATCTGTGAGTAAAGTCCATCAAGGAGAAGTGTAAGAGAAAACAGAAGAACAAGATTTGCATCGCCTTGAGTATAATTCCCCAAATATCTCAGTTTGTATCTTTGTTCTCCCACCAGTGTATCATATTTAAAATTGTTAAAATTATCAAAATGATGCAATAGTACGATTACTATTTTGTGTGAAAATACTAGAAAATAAAAGAAATGTCCAATTTTTACGCAGTTGCACTCCACAGGCAACTAGTTAAAATTGACAAGGAAATTATACATTAATCCTTTGTCAGTAATTTTATAATAGATAAAGGAGACTCATCCCCTACAATGATTTAAAACATCAAAAAGTGGAGTCCATTGCATCATTAGGGGTATTTTGCCAATATGGTGAATTCTTTTAAGTGTCTTTATAATATTTCTTTTTTTAAAAATTTTATTTATTTATTTTTTTTCTTGTTTCAGAACCTTTGTTTGTTTTCATTTTTATGGCTGGCTCAGCCCGCCCCGAAGGTAGGGCTGGCACAGCATGTGGTGCCGGGGATCGAACCGAGGTCGCTTTATAATATTTCTAAACTTTACCTCTTTATGAATTAGGGTGATGACTTTCTATCAGAATAAGTAACAAAGTCAAGTTAATTGCAGTACACCTCTCTATTTGATTGATACCAGGGTTGTGAGACCATTATAGAAATGAATATATACCATCTCCTCTTGACTAATATATATCTTAGAGCTAAGGTAAAGTTGACAAAAAATAATTTGGAGAAAATATATTTTATATGTCCTTAATATTAAAATAGGTAGACCGTGTAACATAAAATAATGATCATGTTTACATAGTGCAATATTCCATAGTCATTGTGGGTTATTGGCAGAACTGGCTGTTGATTTAAGCCTTTTACAGTTCAGCATGGTAATCTACTTTTTATGCCTCATGGTTAAACTTTTCTGCTGGGTGGCTAAGGGCAAGTTGAAGCAAGACCTGTATAACATAATGTAACTTTTGTATCTCCCAAGGTCAGTCAAATCCCCTCAGGATGTACCTTGAAACCATGTACAGTGCTTTGTAGAACTTTTGTCAGTGTTAGTCATTGGAATGAGTCACTGCCATTGCTGTGCACACGACTACTTTCTCTTAGTTCAATGAGATGAAATTTTTGTACAAATTATGATTGGACAAATTATCATGTCTGGATCCTGTGCTCTGAATGACTACTGCAAGGACAGCAATATGCATTATATCAATTATTAGGAATATACTATAATGAGTTACGAAACTGCCACAATTTCATTTCTTATTAAAAGTAATAGAAAATAAAAATGCAATGAAGAAAAAAATAAAGTTTTGAATGTAAAAATTTATGTATAGTGTGTTTTATCCATTTATTTATTTTTATGTGTGTTTTTGGTACTGGGTCTCACTGTGCAGAATGGACTCGTGGTGATCCTTCTGTTTTCAGTCTCCCCAGCACGGGGATTATAGTCATGTGCCACCATGCCTGGAGATGGTCTCAGGCTCAGATTGCCTGCCTCAGGGTGAAGGAAGGCAGGACATTAAGCCCTGGAACAGTTGTTTTAGTCTTTTATGATTTCACACAAGATTATATAACTTATATCTTTCAATGTTATTTAGGAACTTTTTTTTTTAAATTATAAGGGTGCACTATTAGTCTAACTCATGAATTACACATTCTGTAAAACATTTTATGATTTTCCCAAAGTTAATAGTGAGCATTACCCTTCACTCAAGGCAATCTTCCTTTATATATTTGTATTCTTTCATATCCATTTTAAAATTAGCTAATGTGAAAGTACAAAGTTCAGCTTACTCTCATTCAAAAATTAAAATATCCATTCTTTTCTACGAGACAGTTTGTCATATATGAGGTGTGAGTGAAAATTATACTGAATGCTTCAGTTTTAAAAGTCATTACAGTAAATGATGCATTGCCATTAATCCCTCTCAAAAATGCTTTCTCTGACTTTGAATAAATTTATTGTCTCATTGTTTGAAGCAGTTCTAAAAGTTTTCTTTCATAATCATCCTTAGTTGCTCCCTCAGTGATCTGAAGCAATTCAAAATGTTTATGTTTTCATGGTCACTTTGAATTTGAGGAATAGTTACATGTCACAAAGCGACAGGTCTGGTAAATATAATGAATGAGGAAATAACCCTATATTCTGAGCTTGCCTTTCCAGTGGGGTGGCCTTAGGAAGTAACATTCACTGTATGTGTTATCTCAACTTGTAAACATTCTGACAAAATAGACTTTCAAGAAATGCTGTAGAACATGGCACGAATAGTGAAGGGTAGGATTTTGAAGCAAATTAATGCCAACATATGCATTACTGTAATAAATCCTTTACAGTTAAATCTCCATCATATATTTCATTTCTACTTCATAGTGTAGTTATTAGCAATGAGTAGGGAAAAATCACTGAACAAAGATGAAACCATGAGCGGAAGTCTAGCATCCTGTTAACAGAAATAAATGTACAACGTATCAGTTAACGTTCACTTTTTGTATATGCAATATGAAAGAGTCACAAATTGGGCTTGCAGTCTCTAAATCCAGAGTCGCAGGGGTGGAAGAATGCTAAGGTTACCTGCATGGTATATATAGTCCGAGACTATATAACTCCTTAAATATCAAATGCCTGCGGCCTACTTGAGTGTGGTTGCTGTGAGAAAGCTGAAGAGTCGGTGCTACAAAAGGCTGAAAAATCTACGCTGTAATCATGAAGAAATGTGAAAAGGTGGTGCTAAAGACAGGAACTCCTCTGGAGAAGAAAAAGGACAAATATTTGCATGAAGACATCAGATTAACAAATCAAAAAATAATGGAAAATAAATAATGTGCCAAATATATCGCTAATTAGAAGCTACAAACACCTGCAAAGGATAGCTCTTCATTCAGAAGTTTTGTGTTATATTCTTTATATTAAAAGTGCAGCATTTGTATCCAATTGGTATTGGAAGGTAGGAAGTGCTGTCACCAGAAGTTTTAGAAGTTGTCATCTTGGGGTAAACGGCTGCAGATTTGGGAATAGTTTAGTCAGCCACATGAGGATTTTTTTTCACATAGAAGAAGAGGAAAACATCAAAAATCACTAATAACTCTAACAGGTAACATAATAAGCCCATCTTGAAAAGAATTAGAGTTCTGGACCTAGGACCCTACAATAAATTTGTCAGTGCTCTACAAGTGACGAGGGTGCTAACAAAATACAAGTCACTTGCATATTGTGGCAGGCAAATGAGTTAGATAGAAATATTATAAGACAGGGCTAGACCCTGAAGGAGACAGTATGGACGGCAAGATGACTTTCCAACTTTGGAAGAGACACCCCCCTGCTGTGGGCCAGATCTGAAGACAAAGGTAAACGAATGCAGCCGCATGCTTCCCTAAAGATAGGCATCCGGAATTGATATCCTAAAAGTCTTTCACCACAAAGATGCCTGGAAGTCACTAAACCAGCCCCTAAAGGAAAGGACTGCTCCCTTGCTGTTCTGCATGCTACATGACACACTTGCACTTTCCATCCCTGTCCCAGATTGCGTCAATTTTACCTGAGCTATTGTGCTTGCAGTCTCATTGGTTGACAATATTTTTGTGTCACTCGTGCCCACCTAAATGAGTTTCCTTGTACTCACCTTAGACCTACCTCACCACATTGTTTTACCCTATAAGTATTCTTGGGAGACAGCCTCAGATACCTTTTGCCCATCTCTAGAACAAGAGCTTTATTTCCCCAATTAATGTATTCTACTTTTTAAATTTATTTTTATTTTTTCTTGTTTCAGAACTTTCGTTTGCTTTTTCATTTATTTTTAAGGCCGGCTCAGTCTGCCCTGAGGGCAGGGCTGGCGCAGCATGTGGTGCTGGGGATCAAACCACGGTCCCTGCAGCCACCTAAGCATTCTTAAGCAGGTACTTTAGACCACTGAGCCATCCTGCTGGGCCCCATATATTCTACTTTTACTTCTGATTTCCACAAAATTCATTCTTTGGTTTCAGAGAACATGAATTCTTCTAGGCCCAGATATCTTTCAGACTGGGAATTTCGTTCCCCTATATAAATATGACTACACAAGATTCAATGTCTACCCTATCTTAGTGGTTGCATAGAAGTCAAAATTCAGGTGCTGAATACCTCATGCATGGAGTGAAAGATGTGAAAATAAATAAACAGTATGTAAAATAGTTACTCATTATATCTAATCTAATTTTATATAAGAATGAATAGCTAAATATCTATTGGATTTATAGTCTCTTTGCAGTTAAAATTTAGGTGAACCATTTTCATCAAAATAATTTGGCAACTTTATTATTCAAATGTATTTAAAGATTCATTCCAAGGACTGTTAAATCATATTTATCTAGTCTAGCTACTGGATTGTATTATTAAGAACAATCTGATCATTACCCATTTAGAAGATTTCTTCTACATGTGGCCTGTTTCTTTTAGGTATATCTCAGTTTAAAATTTTCATAACAAATATTTTTACACACATGTGAAATTGACCCAAATGTATAAATTTCTGATAAACAATTTTAAGGTGTTCTTGTTTTATAAAAGAATATAACAATATTATTAACAAATTAAAGTTTTGTTTTGAAGTATAGAGAAAAATCATATGAACAAATGTGAAATATATATGTATATATATAATGTGTATATATATATTTTTTTCAAACCCAATTCAATAGCACAGTTCCTATAACTTATATAAGTGTGCTTTTAGAGAGAATACAACTCCATTCAGCATTCAAAATTAAGAGATTATATGCTATAATATTCCATTAGAAGTTTACGAAGACAACATGATATTTACAAAGAAAATCCAAGGCATGGTATCTAAGATATCATGTTCCTTGGGTTTTCTAAGGTTGACATAACACCACAAGGAGAAGTCTTAGAAAAGTGTGATTGGTTATCGATCTGACCACAATCAACAGTTAGTGGTACTCATTTTAAAACAGGTACAATGTTCAATTTATTGGCAAGAGTATAGATGCTAATTTTTCCTGCAAATGAAAAATAACAAGTATTTACCAATTAAATCAGGCAGCTGCTTCACAACCAGCAATACTAAAAGCTACAAACAAAACTCTAAGCCATTACTCTAAATTGTTTAATGAAATGTTTTAATATGTAGTAAACTATAACCCTGGTTCCTTAAAAATGCTAGGCTTGGGTTTAATTATTCAACTTTAATTGACCTCACAGTGGCTTCCCTGCTCTTATTATAGCAGGGTAGAGTTAAGCTTTTAAAAAATACATTGAATAAAGATTTGCATACCAATAGAGTTAAATACAGAATACTTAATATAACCTGTGATTGGCATTTATATTTATGGTCTTATACATGTTCATTTAGTTTCTGCAATTATGCTTAGATTGTGTTTTAATTATGTTTAGGTTGTGCTTAAGCTATCTGTTTTACTTACAGAGGGAACTGGTAGCCTAGTCATTCTTTTCAATTTATGGTTATTCAAATAATTTCCTTTGCTAATAAAAATAATAGAGAATGACAAAGCTGTGAATGTAATTTCTGTTTTCTTAGGCAAGTAACTCAACATTTCATGACCTAGAAACAGCAAATAATTCTTTAAATTTTTAACAATTTTTAAAATATTGAAAAGTTTGTTGTCAGCTCATATTTTGATGCTAAAGAAACTTACATTCTTTGGAAGTGTATTAAAGATCCATAAAGCTGATCTGAAGTGATTAGGACTGCCTGTCAAAGCCTGGTGCCCTTATCAGACAGTTTGATACCCTTGCTATATTATCATTTTCAAATCGTATCTATTTCAGATTTCTATTTTCAAATTAGCTTTTAAGTGTGTGTAGAATTCATAGGTACATAGATACATAGGATAATTATAACATCAAAATTATCTTTGGAAAATTTTAAATAATATTTAGCAATAACATTTTGTATGAGGTGACCACTGTAAAAATCTGTAACGCTCTGCTGTCTAGGATAAATATGTTGCCACTCAATATAAGATACTTAATTAATTAAGTATAGTCATAAAATTAAATATCTTAAAGTATAAGCTCTATGAGTAGCACATACAGAACTTCTGACAATTGTATCAACACAAAGTGTATGCTTTTCCATAATTTGTAATTAAGCTTATCAAGTGAATTATCTTCTAAAACTTTTACATAGTGAAGGAAGTAAAATATGCAACTAGTTCAAGTTCTGATCAAACTTATTCTTTTAGGTTCTTACACTAGCAGGACAATACAATATTTACACCTATAGGTCTCATTCATTTCATCTAGGAGTATAGGTTAAATATATACTTCTGTTGTATCCATTTACCTATGAAGACCTGAAGATTTTCCATCTCTGCAGCATACTCCACTATATAAAATTATTGCATTTTTTTAATTCATTCTTCAGGTGATGGGCATTTTGGCTGTTTCCCAGATTTGGCTCTGACATATTGTGCTGCTATAAACATGGATGTACATATATCACTATGGTATATGCTTTCAATTCTTTGGGAAAATTCCAAGAAGGGGATTAGCTGGTTCTAATGGGGTTTCCAATCCTATTTTGTTGAGTCTCCACACTGATTTCCACAGTGAGAAGAAGGGTGCCTTTTGCCCTGAGAGCCTCTTCTGCATTTGTTTTTAGTTGATTGCTTTACGATAGCCATTCTTAGGGCCAACCCGAATAGCTCAGCAGAATAAAGCACATGCAAGCAGGCAATGGACCTGGGGGTTTGATGCCCAAACTTATCATGCTGGCCCCACCCCCTGGGTGCCCTGAGATGGCAACTGGGGCTGAACGTGGTGGCACGTGGATCACTATGAGTCTGATCTAGTAGTGAGATCCTGAACACAATGCACACCCTTCGCCCCCTCCAAAAAAAAATAAAAATAAAAAAAATAAAATTGAAGAGTTACAGCCAGTCTTTCTGGGGTGAAATGGTACCTTAATGTATTAATTTACATTTCTAAAATGGCCAGTGCTGTGGGACATCTTCATTACTTATTGTCATTTGTATTTATTCCTCTGAGAAGCATAATTCATCTCAGATGCCCATATTTTGGTTGGGTCTTTAAATTTTGGAGGCCTCTTTATATATTCTGGATAGAAGAACTTGGAGTGTCAGCTGGTTAAGACTTCTTATGTATTTTCTTTTGACTCTGATGGTGATTTCTTTTGACATGCAGAAACTTTTCAATACTAGGAGATCCTAGTTATTGATTCTTTGAAGTATTTCCAGTGTAGTTTGACTCTTATTCATAAACTCTTTGCCTATCCCTATGTCTTTAAAATTTCCTCCTCTTTTATTTTCTAGTACATTAGGGGCTTCTACTTTAATATTTAGATCTTTAATCCATTCTGACTTTAGTTTAGTGCATGGTGAAACACCTGGGTCTAGTTTTAGTTTTTGCGAGGTGGCAAGACAGTTTATCCAGCACCATTTGTTAAAGTCCCACATATGTAAATATTGTACTGTCTCCCTAGATTAAGAACCTGAAAGAATAAATGAAGCTGGAGAGATATAATAGGTGAAGTGTAATGGAAAGAAACTCAACGTAAGGATTAAATACTGAAGATGAGCAAAAGGAGAAAAGACAGGTGTAAGAGGCGAAAGTCATGCCAAAAAAAAAAAAAAAAAAAAAAAAAAAAAAAAAAAAAAAAAAAAAAAAAAAAAAAAAAAAAAAAAAAAAAAAAAAAAAAAAAAAAAAAAAAAAAAAAAGCCGGCCGTGGTGGTGCACACCTGTAATCCCAGCACTTGGGAGGCTGAGGCAGGAGGATTGGCGCGAGTTCGAGACCACCTTGGGCTACAAAAGTGAGCTCAAGGCCAGCCTGAACTGCATAGTGAGACCCTGTCTCAAAAAAAAGACAAAAAAAAAATACATGTATATAAATGAAGGCTGAGATGATTGTACTAAAATTTTCCATTAGTTTTTGAAAATAGCAGTTAATGTTTAGAATTTTCACTTTGACTAACTCTGTGTGCTGATTATCTAATCTAAGCAACTATTTGTGGGACAGCAATGTATAATCAAACCCATGGTTGAATAACCCCTATCTTGGGCCTCTAAATGAGTGTCATTTCTAATGTCCTTTTAAAAAATACACATTTGGTGCAGGATTTCACAGAGCAGGTCAGACGCATAGTGTTCCTCCTCTTTCCAGCCTCCCTATCACTGGGATGAGAGGCCTCCACCACCATGCCCAGTCTCTAATGTTTTACCAAATATTATTATATTCTTTTTTTTTTTTTTTGTGGGACCAGGGTTCAAACTCACGACCTTGCACTTGCCCAGCAGGCACTTGTGCCTCGGAGCTATCTCCCCAGCCCCTATTATATTCTTTATAAAAATTTTTTGAAGAAATGAGAAAGTGAAGAAAAAAATTGAAGCTTATTTTATTTTATTTTATTTTATTTATTTATTTTCTCTTGTTTCAGAACCTTTGTTTGTTTATTCATTCAATTTTATGGCTGGCTCAGCCCGCCCCGAGGGCAGGGCTGGCGCAGCATGTGGTGCCGGGGATCGAACCATGGTCCCTGAAGCCGCCCAAGCTTCCCCAAGCAGGTGCTTAGACCACTGAGCCATCCTGCCAGGCCCCAATTGAAGCTTATTGAAAGCAAATATTCATATTCAATTATTTGTCCAATCTCACATAACTGTATTGGTTAATCTCAATAAAAATAAGGAATTTCACAACCATTGTTAATTTACTATTCTTGTTTTGAAAATATTTGACATAGGTATTATGTGTATGCAACCCTATTTCTGTCTTTCTGCTGCACGTTTTTGGGCAAGAGAGAAAAATAGATGCACTGGCCTATGGATTTACATTGTACTTAATGTTAAGTTTATTTAAATTAATGTAAATTCATATGTTGCTTCAAACAAGGATATAAGACAAGACTACAGGTGTGGCCTGTGTATCAACTCAGTTATGGGTGTAGTGAATATAACCACTTCACAGTGCAGCTTCTACTCACTATATAAAGAAGGCTTTAATTTCATTACGAGGTCTTACGGTCTCAAGGTTTACCTATACATTTTTTAGAATTGTTAGTTCACATGTAGTTTTCAATATATTTCTGCCTATAAATACTTGCATTTTTTTTCTTACCATTAAATTTATGATTCCAAGTACTTTTATTTTACGATTACAGTATCCTGCCACATAGCTGAAGAAATGTTTCCCGCATTCTATGAAGGGACCCCTGAAGTCACTGACAGCACCAAATCCTACAGGAACTCTAGTCTTGTGTTTTAGTTGTATTCTATTTGCCCCTCAGTCTTGTCACTCAGTAAAACGTTAACAAGTCCGTCTACTGTTTATGCACTGGTGTGCTCCTTGAACTACTATTCTTGCACTTTGTGGCCATGATTAAGAAAATTGAGAGTTCCTTAAATACACAAGCACTGTGATACCTCAATTGTAAACCTGAAAGCCACTCAGAGTAGCAAGTGACTTCTAGGCAGGCAATGCACACAATGTGGACACCCTGGGCAGAAGATCATCCAGGTTCAAATTTATTTATTCCTTTATTCCTTCTCTCAGTTCCTTACTATATACTAAATATGCATGAGGCAGATGACAGCAGCAGTGATAATGCTAACTCCAGTAACTTTGAGAAGTGTAATTGTTATGATTTATGTCTAGTTGCCCCTCCAAAGCCTCATGTAGTCACCGGGTGGGGACTTCCATAGCTTGAGACTTAACTCATGAGTCACTGGGAATATGTGCTTTAGTACTGATGGGATTATCGGTCTGAGAGAGACAGAGAGACAGACTAGAGCTGTTGTTCTCTGCTGCCCTGTTTGGTTGGCTGCCTCTGTCACCATTTTGCTTCTGTTCAGCCGCCATGAACTGGATGCTCTCTGTCCTGCTCCAGTCAGCCTTGGGCCAGTCGAATATGCACTGAAACCTCCAGTAACTGTGAGGTAAATAAACCTTTCCTTCCTTCATTTTGAGTGTCGGGTATCTGTCCCAGCGATGAGAGAAAAGTAACTAAGACAGTAATAAAAAATTCCAGCTATATTTTGAATATTAAGAAAGAATTTGTGTTTGGCAAATTTAACTTATTTTGTATGTGTGTGAATAAGATAAAACCTATTAAAGCTAATTACCTACTGGATTTTAGATATCTTACCACATTCCCTCCCAAAAATATTCAAATTTGTCTTCACATATTTATAGCTTGGAGGGTGGTCTTTAGGAATAGAAGCATGAGCCTTTTCCAAATCTAAAAAGAGAGCACCTTTCCTCCAGGTATGAGTGCAGCTACCTACCTGCAGTGTTAAGCAGGACAACCTTGTCTTTGGGTGTACAGATAGATGCGTCTCTAGACTTGTAGCTGAACTTAAATGTATCTGTATGGAAATTTCATTTGAACGAGTTATGTACATTGGTACTGAGTGTCATCACTAATATCCATTTGATACCTAAATTATTAGTTTTTTCACCACTGTATTCCAAGCTTTGTCTCTCTGGCACCGATGATCTCTTCAGGCCACCAGTTATAATGAAAACAAAACAACAACAACAACAAAAAAAACCATTCTGATATAGTAAAACAGTGAAGGAGACTTTAAACAATATAGTGCGATAGATATCAAGATTGTTCAGGGTAGAAGAGTTATCAGACAAAGACCGGCAGGGGTTTAATTTTAATTAAAATGAGGTCAGGTTAGGAAATTAGACAAGGAGGGGAAAGTCTTTATTACACTTAATAGGGTTCCTGTTAAAGTCTAGTCAAGAGCTTTCATACCAAAAGATTGACAAGTGTTTTATGCTAAGATATTCAGGGTTACCAGGTGCCAAGTGTACAGAACTTTATGTAAAGTGATGCAGTAGGATCATTGAAAAAAAACAAGCTAGGCTTTACAAAGGCAGGGTTATATGAGTAGAGCCATTGGAACAGAACTGAAGAGCCTGGTGGAATTTCCTACCATGTAACTGTCAGCAATGATGGATACCCCGACGTTGCACCCTTCTCCTCTGTTGCTGAGTAATATTGTTGTATGGGTAAAACACAAAAGTGTGAAACCACAAAGCCCACCACAAAGTCAAATCTGCTGATCACTCCACTAGCTGAAGCTTGGCTGGACTTCTGAGACTATCACCTGGCTTCATGTCAACGTGCGAGTCTACCAATTTAGGATCTGGAATTGTTCATGCTGGAACTCTTTCCTAGAATGTCTTTTTTCTTTTCTTTTCTTTCTTTTCCTTTCTTTTCTTTTCTTTTCTTTTTTCTTTTCTTTTTTTCTTTTCTTTCTTTCTTTTTCTTTTTTACTCCTCCCTCCCTCTTTTCTTCCTTTCTCCCTCTTTACCTCTTTCCTTCCTTCCTTCCTTCTTTGCTTTCTTTCTTTCCTTTCTTCCTTTCTTCTTTCTTTCCTTGCATTCTTTCTTTCCTGTTGCTTTCTCACTTCCTTGCTCCTCCCCGCTCTCCCTCCCTCCTTCCCTTCCTTCCTTTCCTTTGAGAAACCCACAAAGAGGACTCCTTTGGCATCTCCGCTTGTCCTTCTCGGTGCTCTCTTCTGCTCATCCAAGTGCCTGAACCTGATTCTACAGTTAGTGCCTCTCTGAGGATATTCCACCAAAAATGTTGGAAAGTACAGGGTAAAACATGGAGAGGACACAGGGCATCTTGGAGCAGTCTGTGGCCATGGAAATAAGAGGCACTGTCTTTTCAAAAGTTGGAAGAGGCCTAGTTCAGCATGCACTATTTGCTAAGGTACATTTCAAATTCACTTTGTTCTATAATTTAGGCTGTTGTGTGGAACACAAGCTCTTTCTTCTCTGTCTCATTAGTTCATGGAAGTATTCATTTTCTTTCATTATTTCTCTTTCGTTCTATAACTGTACAGTTTCAATAGCCAGAAAAATTTCATATAGGAAGCTAACTTAGGAGCTGTATGTGTTGGGACTTACCTATTTATGGAGGTGAAATTTTAATTTGCAAGTCAAAATTCCCTTAGTTTACTACTATCCCATAAGCACCTACAATGGAACCTAAAATGTCAAAACTTCATAACCAATTTTCTGCTAACTATAGCAGTCTTAGGTGTTTTAGGTTGCACCCAGATACAAGCGTCACAAATAAAAAGTATGCAAGATTTTATTACATAAAAAGAAATGTTCATTTTTGTAAGAGTGGCAGATCGCCCAGTGCCTCATGCTCCCCCTTCCCTCTAGAAACTCCTTTCCTAAAAAAGGCATAATCATAACTGATTTCTAAGCAAAAGAATATGACCAAAAATTACATCGGTATGGCTGTGTGCATATGATCAGACAAAAATAAGTATATACATTATTTTGATAGAAAGTTTTCCTTGATTGCCCTATAAAAAGAAAGTGATTGTGTTGGTCAAGAACATAGGGTACTGTCCTGTTCATGGCCAGGGGGAAACCAAAACCCTCAGTATGACACTCCAGAAGGAACTTAAAACTCTTCAGTGTCCATATGAGATTTAAAGCAGGTTTTTTGATAATTGAGTTTTAAGTGAGAAATAGTCCTGATGTAATGTTTGTAGCAGCCTCAACAGTTCCTAGACAACCTTTGCTTAGACTCATGATGAGCAGAAACTACCATAACTGTATACTGCTTTAAAGCCTTATGTTCATAATATTGTTATAAAATAATCTATAATTGGAGGAGCAACTTTTGGAAGTTGGTTAGTTCATAAACTTAAGAACACCTATAGTTATGTTTTGATGTTATAGCTTCAAAATCAACCACTTCAAACTTAGTGGCTTAAGACAATAATTGGTATATTTTCCTCACGACCTGAGTGTGGGAGTTTGGCACAGCTTACTGGATGACTTTCCTTTTTCCCTGGTCTTGGTGGTTTTAACTTGTGGTTGATATGACCTAAGTAGAAAGGTGGTGGTCAGAGAGTAGAGTCACCAGAACCCTTGTTCCTCCCACTGCAGTCATGTGCTGCCTCCAAGTGGTCATCCAGCAGGTAAGTGGATTGCTGGCATGGTAGCTAAAGCTTCTGCACCCCAGGGTTCCCGCGGAGGAGATGTGGAGACAGTCACAAAAGGTGCAGCTTGGCGCTCAAAACAACTATAATGCCAGCTCACGCAAAGGGAGATGCTATCCAGAACACTCTCAATAACAGGATTATTCACAAAATTGTATTAGCATTAACTCACCAGTGTGGGAATCTTGGTTTTTGGTTAAAGTCAAAAAGTGTATTTTCACTGCCAAATATTTCCTATTTCACATTATATTTCACATTATATCCAAAAGTAAGGAAAAAAAATGCATGTCTCCTCTGTCTTCAAATACTGAAGAAAGATGTTTCCAAACTGTTTTCAAACTGTTCATGACATATTCACAAATCTATAACATTTATATAATACTTGATTCTTACAAGATAAGATGAATATATCATATAGGAGTATATACTAATTGACATTAAAAACTGAATTATGTACTGGTAGAACCTGAATTTTCTATTTCTTTTCTTCCTTTGAATGTGCTGATTTAAAAAAATTGATAATCACTATCAATTTTATTTTATTTTATATTTTTGTTTGTTGGTTTGGTTTTTGAGGGGCTGGGGTTCAAACTTATGACCTTGCACTTGCTGGTAGCCACTTGTGCGACGGAGCTATCGCCCCAGCCCCATCACTATTTTTAACGACTGCAAATACCTTGTGTGATAGGAATGAAACTTTATAAAGGTAAGTATGAATTATTTCTTCCCACATACCTTATATCCTTACTCCAGTATATAATTTTTCTACATGTAAGTAAAAAAATAAAAAAAAAAAACCTTTAAGTGTTAGAAACTATAAACGAGACAGGGAGGAGAACATGTTGGAAAAAATTATGTATGCTATTAATGTATGTAAAGGGTCCAAAGACAAACGTTTCCAAATATAATGAATTTATTTTTATTTTATTTTATTTATTTGCATTTAGTACAGGGTCTACAGGGTCTTACTACACATATTGGACTCCTAGTGAGTCTCTTGTTTTCAATTTCCCACATGACAGGATTACAGGCATGGGCCACCACACCCAGTCTCAGTTGCCATCTCAGCGTACCCCCTAAGTGGGGCTGTGCTGGCAGGTGGAGTAAGAGATCCAGCCTTCTAGCTGCTCAAGCAGGCATTTTAATCCACTGAGCTATGTAGTCTTCCTTAACAATGAATTTAAAAATAAAGTTCTTTTCAGGATATTTCATCCTTCACGACAATGGAGCATAATCAGTGGTGGACTGCCTTTTCCTACTGAATATGTATATATTTATGCTAAAATGTTTCAAATGATGAAATGTATGGTTTGAAATATTTCTGAGTCCTGTCAATATGTCATGTGTATGAAGCACAACTTTAAGATAACTTGCACATTATCTAATTGAGGCACCGATTGATAGTATTTATGATTCTCAAAAGTGCATTCTAAACATAGAATAATTTATAATTCCAAAAGCATGAATTATGGAAAAGTACACATTACAGGATTAAATGCTAGAATAGTAAATTAATTTTTTTTTTATTGAAAACATGGTGCTTTCATGGTAGAATTTCAACATTTTAAATTTGAGTAAAGAAAAATCCTTATCATCATCAATTTTACCCAAGAAGAAAGGCTTTAAGCATCAACATGACAAGCCTTACAATCCTCCTCAAAACCCTGTGATGTGCTCATGGCATGTCATTTGATGAAGGCTTAGGTAGGCACGCAAGACAGGCATGATGAGAAACAATTGCTCATGCCGCTTTCCAGTTGATTCACAAAAAACAACTAGATGTCAAACAGATCTCTCTCTCTCTCTCTCTCTCTCTCTCTCTCTCTCTCTTTCTCTCTCTGTAATGTATTTAGTTGTCACAGATTCTCACTATGCTGCTCATACTCATGGTATTCCTCCTGCTTTTACCCTTCCCAGCACTGGGACTACAGGTATGTGGCACCATGCCCAGACTCTGGCTGGCTCAACCCTCCCTGGTGGCAGGGCTGGCACAGCATGTGGTGCCTGGAATCAAACCCTACTTCCCATGCTCTGCCCACATCTGCCTAAGCAGGCATTTTAGTCCATGGAGCTACCTCACAGGTCCCTCAAACACATTTCTTTATTTCTACTTTTCCCATGAAAAGAAATTTCCAACTGTTTCTTTTTCTGTTTTTTTTTTTTTTAATATTTTCTCCTCTCCTCTTTCTCTTGCTACTTCCCTCTCTTTCTTCGCTCCTTTCATTCTCCTCCCCGCTTCTTCTCACTCTTGTTATTGTTGTTCTATGACTTTTCATAATGGAAAAAGACACATGTAAAAGTTAAATGCATCTTCCACGATTTCCCCCCTCTCAAATCCACCCTTTTTCTTGGCATCCATGCTTAAATGTCAATCATCATATCTGGCACATTCTTTTTTAGAATACTGCAGGTGTAACACAATATTACACTAGGTATAGGCAAAATATAAATTTTTAGCAGTTTCCACTCTGTCTTGCTTTTACACTGTTTCTGTCTTGGATGTTTAGCCCAGGAAAAGCACTAATTTCGGATTCTTGGAACAAATAAAATATTAATTTTATTCTTCCTAGGGTCTAATTTGAATTTTTTTTTACTCCAAGGAATGAATGACTACTAATTTTTGCTGTCTACTACATTAATTCTATTTTAAAAACCCATGTCTATCATGAAGCCAGCAAATAGAGTGAACAGCTGAATGGTGTTTGTGCAGTGCTTGTGGAAGCCTTTAGTGCCTTTTAGAAACATGATTCATGCCTTTGTCATTCATGATACTGATGGTATCTATAAATGGAACACTTTTATACTTACATTGGGATATAAAGTGGGGAGTGAGGTAAAATAGAAGAAGAAGGAAGATATATGACATGTAGGTATAAATTCTCTATAAATTGTGTATGATATATATATATATATATATATCCATTAAACTTAATAATAATTGAAAATGCATTATTACTTTTGCACTTAGGTTGTTATATATTTTCCATTGAACCACAATTTACAAAATTGGTATCCCCTCTTCTGCAAAGTACCCCCTTTTACTTCAAAATAGGCAATAAATTTTCTATCTTGCAGCCCCCCAATGCCCTCATTTGTCTTATACTACATCATGAATAGTAACTTTGTAAAACAATGTTATGTGTAGAGAAACATAGCAAAAAATATATCTTCAGTAACATTGACCACAACTATCTGGGTGCAATTAATTTGTTTTGTGGAAATTGAGTAAATGGTATTTGGTTTCTTTCTCATTTCTTTAATTATTTGCTGAAAGAAATTCTTACCATAAGAAGTACTTCCTTCACGTCATTGCAATCTATTTTTAAAATCATATAAACTGTGAAATAGAAGCATATTTCAGCTCACTTTTTCTAAGCTATAATATTAGTTTGAGACTATTAATGATTTTTCTCTTTTTCAGAGATTAGGATATCTAATAACTAAGAGTAAAATTTCACTCAGGATCAAAGAATCTTTAAAAAGCCAATACTTTGTGAAGTGATTGCTAGGTATTTTGTTTATGAAGCATATTTTTACATAATCTAAATCAGAAATTTACATAGTCTACATCTAAATCTTTTTTCTTTCTTTTTGATAATACTGGTTAGTGAACCAAAGGACTTCTCACTGAGATATTAACTAAACCTTTTATTAAAAAATAATATTTTTTGAGGCAATGCCTTCCTAAGTGTATAAATTGTCTAAGCTGGCCTCAAACTTGCTCTCTTCTTACGTTAGTCAACCAGAATACTGTGAATACAAATACGCGCCACCATTTCTGGTTTCCTTACCTTTTGTTTCTTTTTTCATGACTAGCTGGTGCAGCATGAAGTGCTGGGCATCAAATCCCAGACACTGTGCTTGCCTAGGCTTGCCTAAGCAGGTGCTTTAGTATGCTGCACTATCTTGCTTGTCCTGACTTCCTTGTTTTAATACAGTGTTTATTATCTTTTTAACTCATAAAAGTAAGAAAAAATGTCTACTGTGACCTTCTGGAAGGTTTGTTCCTGCTGGTAGCAAGCAGAAACATACAACTGGTTGTGACTTCATAATTAGAAGAAATGCATTGATATGAGAGCCATATACTTAAGATTGGGTTCTAGAGTTACTCAACCGGTGAAGAAATGTGACTTGCTGAGGGATATGCTCCTTCTCTGGTAGTGTACATTCCACAGCCAAAACCTTCACAATACAGAGAGGAAAAGGAAGCCAAGCACTTCTTGCCCAAAAATTCACATGTGCTTTCTTCCTTTCTATCTGACTTTTCTGTCTTTGCTTTTTCAGTCCTGTGATAGCCTTTTAATGTTCACTGCAGATGCAAAGCATAGAATATTCCCTGCGATCTGTCTTCTTCAGTGCATAACAAACAAAGGAAATGTATAAATCAAACTTTTAATAAGAAGCAATGTGAAATCCGTCCTTTTGTCTGTTTCATAGTAATAAATTCCTTGGATTATCTAGACTTGATCCCCACTGATAAATTATATAGGCATATCTGAATACAACTTTATCTAGTTACTGATATTCACTTTCCATCATTCATTTTAGTGTGTCAGCTTTATTAACAAAATTATGTTAGGGCCTTCAAATCACCATTTATGCAAGTGTTGAAGGGTTTGTAGTTACACACAAACTAATGATTATGCCAATCATGTGAAATAATAGCAAATGGTATAACTAAATCTAATATTTAATGTATATGTTTTCCATTGGTTCCAACTTAATTAAAACGTATACACATTACATATGTAAAGTACAATAATATGAATAAAAATTTATAACATTCTACGTAGAATAGACAACTTTAATTTTGTGATTTTAAGAGTAATATTTTCAAGGCTTTGAATGTCTACTCTAAACCTCAACTCTGGGAAGGTGTACATGCAATGAGTACTTTAATTAAATGTCCTAAACACTAATTTTATCTTCACATTTTACATCTTTTGAGGTAAGGTGTTCTATTATTGAAAGTTGAATAAAATGAAAAAGAAATTGATCACTTTCTTTTTTTGCTGCTCTCTCTCTCTCTCTCTCTCTCTCTCTCTCTCTCTCTCTCTCTCTCTCTCTCTCTGTTTCTCTCTGTCTCTGTTTCTTCTCTTTTGGTACCAGGGATCAAACTCAGGACCTGCATTTGCCAGGCAGGCACTTACATTGCTGAGTTATCTTCCTGGCCCAAAAATTTATTCTCTGTAAATGATTATGCTACAGGAGGTGGGTATACACTGTATATATGAAAAGGTGCCTTCTATTATAGGGACCTTCATTTGGGGTGCTACTGCCCATCACTGAATTTTGAAAGTAGCTTCCACTAAAGTAGGCTCAGTGAGCTGGAATCTCCGCTTTCAAATGGGGGATGTAACAGATTCAGTGCTGCTTTAGATTTTTCAAGCACAGCTCCAGTTCTTGCTCATCAACTCACTCTAAATTTATTCAGCAAATTTGTATTTGTCTTTCTTCTGCTTCCACTTTATTCAGTTGTTATTTACTTTATGAAGCATCCTTAATTTGAGCTGGTGAGCACAACATTATTGTACAGCTTTAATATAAGGATTTTCCCATGGGATTTCCATGCTAATCATTTAATAATGAGTTCTATTTTCTAGCTGCAGTTATCACTGCAGAATTAATTCATCCTTTTTAGAACCTAATGATAAATTTTCTTTGCATTTTGGCAGGCTACCAATATAAATTAACAATGTAAATTAATGTTCTGAGCAAAGCCTGAAGTTCACTGGAATTTTGTATTGTGAGTAGTAGAGGTCTAAGGTTTTTTTATTGTTGCTTTATGATAGATGACTGTATCAGAGCATTTTACAAACTTGTCCTTAATGCTATACCAAGGAGTGAGTACAAAATGTGTCAAAATTTTATGAAGTTATAAAAGGTGAAGAGCATGGCTTCATGTTTTTTTTTTTTTTTTTAAGAATTTTTTATTTTATTTATTATTTTTTTCTTGTTTCAGAATCTTTGTTTATTCACTCATTTTTTATGGCCGGCTCAGCCCGCCCCGAGGGCAGGGCTGGCGCAGATTGTGGTGCCGGAGATTGAACCGCAGTCCCTGCAGCCGCCCAAACTTCCCCAAGCAGGCGCTTTAGAACACTGAGCCATCCCACCAGGCCCCGGCTTCATGTTTTAAACTAAGGTTTTCTTAGTGTACTTCATGCATACTGGCACAATACTTGAAGATGGGTAATTAATAAAGAATGGAGCCCATTTTCCACAGTTCTAGAGGTCATGAACACTAAGGTCGTGGGCTCTGTATCTGGTAAGAGCCTTCACGGTGCATATAAGAGGAGGCAGAAATGAAAATAATGCAAACGCAAAGAAAGAAAAGTTAGCCTAACTCATTCTTCTGTCAGGATTCTACTTCCACAGATGACATTCCACTCACAAATTAATGTAGTAACAGGAACAGCCTTCATGAACACAACCTCATCTTAAATGCCTCACTTCTCCACACTATCATACTGCATGTTAAATTTTACGGATGGACTTTTCAGGGTACGTGTTAAAACTATAGAAGTTACCTAGTGAGTTTGTTTCATATTTCAGAAGATATAAAATGAAGTATTAATATGTAAAAAAGCTAAAATGTTGAGCTTTGTAATGTAGATTATATACTGTTTGATTTCTTTTTATTTTTGAAATTTGATTGCTTGATTGAATGATTTAGTAGAAGGTCTGACTATGCAGCTCAGACTCATATTGACCCTCTTCTCTCAGTCTATCCAGCATAGGGATGGCAGGCATGTGTCAACACACTCAGTTTCCATGGTGAGCATGGAGTGCTTGGGAATCCAGACCCACACAGCATGCGGGGTTGAACATCAAACCTGGGTTCCTGTGCTTGCCAGCCAAGTGCTTAGAACACTGAGCTATCTCCTCAGCCCGTGTATATTATTATTGTTATTATTATTATTATTTCTAGTTGGATATCTTTTTAATGCTTTTAGGAAAATCAGATACTTAAAATAATCTATATATTTTAATGTCTATTTAAGTAAAATGTATAAGGTATGAAATCTATGCTTAACAAAATAAAATCATAAACAATTCCTCTTTATTAAGAACATGACAAGGCTACCTATTCAATTATTGTATGAAATACAGGTCAGAAGCACTAGGTAGAAAAATTAGGGTAGGTTAAATGCTATACCTTTTAAAGTTCCAATGTCATTTTTTTCATAGAAATATAAACAGTAATTCTCAATTGTACATGAATAGCTAAAGCAATTTTCACCAAAAGAATGAAGCTGAAAGCACCCCACTAGCTGATTCAAAACCTACCATAAAACTGTAGTTATCAAAACAGCATATTATTGGCACAAAATCAAAAACATAGAACAATGAAACAGAACATAAACCCCAGAAATAAACTCCCATATGGGCAATCAACTGAAGTTTGACAAAATTTCCAAGAACATACACGAGGGAAAATGCAATTTTGAAAATGTATTATCTTTGGAGAACTGAGTAACCATATGCAGAACAATGAAATTAGAATTTTATATCATATTATATACAAAAAATCAACTGAAGATAGGTTAAAGATTTAAAAGTGAGATCTAAAAACTGCAAAATGTTTTACTCTGAGGAAAAAGTGTTTTGATGTTGGTCTACATCATCAATTTTTAAAACTTGAATGTGTAACCAGAAAATAAAAAATAGCTACTAAGTGGAACTGCACCAAACTAAAAAGCCTACAGGCAGAAAAAGAAATAATAAACACAGTGAAAAGACACCCCACAAAATGCAATAAAACTTTTCAAAATCACTTATCTGTTAGTAGGATAATGCTCAAAAATGTACAAGGAACTCAATTCAGTATCAAAAAGAAAAAAACATGATTTATACTCAGCAAATGTGTTATAAGAAACTTTTGGGACCACAACGCTTATGAAAAATTGTTCAGCGGCACTATCAGAAATAAACAAATTGGAATCATAGTCAGATTTTGCCATCTACTACTGAAAATGCTATTACCAAAATTGTAAATGATTACAAGTATTGACAAAGTGTAAAGTAAAGGGAAACTTCATAACTGTCATTGGAAAGGTAAATTAGTACCAGTATTATGGAAAACCATGGAAATTCCTTGAAACATGGAAGGAAAAAACACCATGTGCTCTGGCAACTCATCTTCAATATGTCAGATCCATCTATTCTTTGTTACTGTATTATTCACAGAATAGCCAAAATGTAGAGATAGGTTAAGCGCTAATCGATGCATGAGCATTAAAGAAAATGCACACTCACACACAAATAAGATGATGTATATTCTCCCGTGAGAAAGAAGAAAGCCCTGATTGTGGCAGCATGAAACTAACTGAAAGATGTTATGCTCAGTGAAATTAGCTGATCAAATATAAAGAAAGACCGCCTAATCTCACTTATAAATGGAAACTAGCAAATCCAATTTACACAATGATAATTTAGAGTGCAGGTTGTTAAGGAATGGATGAAGGGGAAGATAACTGATTCAGTGGAGGTCAAAGAGTACAAAATTCCATTTAAAAAGTTTAAAGCATTCTTGATATTTAGTATAGATTTTTATGACCGTGGTAAGATGAAAACACTGTGTACTAACACTTACCCACAGTTGGAACAAAACTCCTGGCAAGCAAGTCTTGAAAGTTTATTTCGACTCACAGTTTCAGAGGGTTCTATACATGAACAGCTACCCACTGGCCAAAAGGGAGTGATGCAAAAAAATACGGCCAAGAAAACTCCTGAGTGCAGGAGAATAGAAAGAAGGGAGGAGGCTGAATAAACATAGGCCCTTCAGATCATGACCCAAAGCATATTTAGCTTTGCATTTATCAATGCATTAATCTTCTGAGAAGCCCAAAGTCCCATGATTCAGGTGTCTTCAGGAGCACCACCCTTGAGCATAGGAAATTTGCTGAGGTGATATTCATTGTTTGACATTTTCAATAATAAATAATACATTGTAAATTTCTACAAAAGTATATTTTAAATGTTCTCACCACACAAAATTTTCATTATGTGGGGGAAAAGATATGATGAATAGCTTGATTGTGGTAAACATTTCATACTATATACATATATTGGATAGTGTATCTTTCATTATAAATATACACAATTTTATTTCTTAGGCAGCTACAAGGACTGGGTTTGATGCCTGGCATGCTGGGCCTGCATAGCACCTGGGGTGCACTGAGACAATGACTAAAACTGGGCATGGTGGAGAGCGCCCGTAATCCCAGCTCTTGGGAGGCTGAAAACAGGAGGCTCACTACAAGTCAGATCTGTGTGGTGAGACATTATAGACCCTACACTAAATGCAAAAAAAAAAAATCTTGAATTTAGTAATTTTGGAGTTGATTAAAAATAACTATAAGTCATTAAATCAGAAATATTTTTCTGTAGACTGTCTCCTGGAAATTTCATTTATAATAGGCACTTCAAATCAAAACGCTAAGTATTAAAGAGTAAGTAGGTATGAGAGATACAACCTGAGTGATTTTCTATGTACAGCAACAATTCAGTTGAAACAAAATATAGTATCATTTAAACATCTAAAAATCTTAAAAGCTTAGGAGATAGAAGAAAAGGCAGCTGTGTGTGTGATTAAACAGCAAAATAGGCTAAGGGACATCTGGAGTTGGTAAGTGAAGCATGAGTTCCTTCAGTGTGCCATCTACCACCATTCTGGGAACTCAGGAAAGCAAATAGCAAAAATGAGGAAGACTTGGAGTTAGCATTAGGTCCCCTAGATCCTCACTATTAGCATTTCCATGAATGCGTGCATTCATTTGCTTACATTTTTATTTTGAGTTTTATAATATAGAAATGTTACCTGAGCATTTAGTGCTGTGAAATGTTGGTTGATAAAATGAAATATCAAAAAAAATTTACTTATTAGACAGACTTAAAATTTATAGGTAAAATATGATACATGATATTTATTGAGATCAAACACAGAAATATACCTACTAGCATGGTGAGTGTAAGGTAAAATAGAGCCCCAGCCAGATGTGGTGGCACAGATGAATCACCCCAACACTGAAGGTTAAAGCAAGTTTGATATCACCCTAAGCAACAGAGCATGGGCTAAGGAACTATCGCAATGGAAGTGCCCCAATTCTGATCACCAGTGCCAGAAAAAGTTGAATTTTCAATAACGACACTTTTAAATAGTTGATCATGTTTTCATTTTATTCTTTACTAAGTTTGTGTGATGACTTAATTTACATTTCAAGTTCAGTGAGCCATGGGATGCCACAATATTTGATGAAAAGTTATTCTGCAGGTATCTAGGAGTGTGTTTTTGGATGAGAGTAAACCAACAGAGTCGCTCACCACACTATGGTCAGCCATATCCAATGAACTGGCAAATTGAGCAAACAGACTAAGTGGAGGGGAATTTCTCCTGTTTGACCATTTGATCTGGTGTGTGAACCTATTCTACCCTTCGATGGTTCAAGCTAGACAAATCTTAGACAAAAACATACATATTGCTCTTCCAATTTTCAAGCATTTGAACTCAACTGAAGCTGTAATGTCTGAATTCCGTTTCTGAGTCTTTGAATGGAGTTGTTGGGACTTAATAACCTCTATAATCTCATCATTCAATTCCTTGTAACTTAGATAAAAAACTGAAACATAATTGTATATTAACTTATCTCTAAATTTCAATATATATTCACAGATTTATATATTTATATGCACCTAGTCTTCTGTGTATGAATCTATTTCTTTTTCTCTGTATGTAAAATGATATGCTAAAATACAATAGAAAGACATTTCCAAACTTCTTTATAACAATTCTGGATCATATTTCTCTTATTTCAACCATATTTGCTAGACACTATTATTTAAATAGGGAGAGTAAACACAAAAAGAAAAACTATAAAGCATTCATCACTTTCTATCATCTGTTTTTTATTTTGTCTGATAATTCTCTTTTAAGTAAATTAGATTTCAGAAATTACATTTACATGTAAATCAAAAAAGAGACACAAACTTCTGACTTTACAGATGGTTGTTTTTCTTAATTATATGGATAACAGTTTAGAAATGACTAATTGGTCATGCCTGACAAGTAATAGCAGTTTTTCCAAGATAAACAAATGTTCACATTTTTCATACTTAATCAGAGACTTTATGTGCAAAAATGACCAAATGTATCATCTATTCTAAGCCTCCTGTGTTGTTTTGTAATAAACGACCATCTGTACTTTGATTTGATTGAGTTTGCCTATGATGACCAGAGAATCTGATTACATGACAGATGGTTTTAAGAGAAGAATTTGCTGTTTTAGAAGGAAGCAGATAAGCACCTTTCATATCTGCATCCTCCTCTTCCTCTGCTTCTACCACAAAGGCAAAATCCAACATACTACCATCTCAATGTTATTTCCTTCATTTTATTAAATCCTACAAGACATGAGGAGAGCTGCAATGTTGCAAGTCCAATGTTGCAGGCACGCACATAGAATAAGACTGGTTATATATTTAAAAAGCGAAATATACTTTCAAAATTATTTGTCTGATATGTTAACATAAGAACCTTCATCTACCTCTGTCTTTCACTAACCAGAAAAAAATTCGTTCTTATGTATCTAACATACTTGTGGTATTTAGTCTCTATCAAACACTGTACAGTGCAAGAGAGTTCAGAATCAGAGAATGTTGTAGAAAACGTGTGTGCATTTAAAATATTACGTACATGTTGGCAAAATATGGTGTTATTCTTAAAACTGACTTCCATTCTTTCATTTTATCTTGCTAGCTATTCTGTGAAGAAAGTAAAGATTAAATAACATATTATGAGAAATCGAAATTTGGAGAGGTTGAGTTACTTTCCTAATGCAAATTGTCATTAACTATTAGAGCTTTTGCTAGAATTTGTCTTTATTCTTATAAACTTTCATTGTGCCAGGCAATATCTACATAAAGCAATTGGTGGGTGTCTATTGTTTCAACTTCTAACAAATGCTTTTCACCAGCAGAAAAAGACTAATACTATTTTAATTACTAATATTACAATTTCATGTCAGAACAAAATTTTACTGTAATACAAATATTTCCAGAGGGCCTTTCTATAAAATCTGTTTGCCTACTAAACTCTTCATTCCTGGGGATAGTATTGTCAATATTTTGAAAGGTATATTAATTATTTGAACCAAAAGCAGATTAGAAGAACAGAGTAATATAACAGATTTAATGCCAACTATTAGAATATGTTCACAACTGTATATCAGCAAGCATTAAAATTTTGATAGTTCCACATATTTCATTAAAACAACCATTGTTTGGGGTGTGAAAGCATTATGTATAGAGTTTTAGAAAACTATAATTTTTTTGCATTTTAAACTCCAATTGATCTTAGTAAAGACTGAATCTTTCAACCTGAAAGATAATTTTTAAACTGCTGTGTTTTCTCCACCAAATACAGCATGTAAGACAATTAAAGAAATATAAAAATACATGACAACATTATAAAATATTTATACCAAGCATGATTTCAAAACGATAAGTAAAACTGGATGCTTTAAAGTATTAACCAAAAAATGTGAAGATAACAAGAGAGAAGGTAAATAAACTGTTAGGTCACTGATTTTCCTTAAAACCTGAAAAAAAAAAAAAAAGAAAGAAAAAAAGTATTACTCAACCCTGTAGGACTTACCATAGTTAATTAAGAAGCCAAAAGAATTCTCTGTATCCTGATTGATACATTTAGATAATGGAACTGGTTTTACTCCAAATCATTAAGAAAAATTCCTTCTACGTTAATATCTGCCACTTTAAGGATTAGTGTAGGTGTTGTGTAGTTACCAATGCCAGAAACAACCTCAGGCAAATTACTAAAATAACCAGAGGGGAAACATAAATTCCAGATATTGGTGAATAAAAAAATATTCCTAACGATATCTGTCATAATAATGCAATTTTCACTTTTTCAATTAACTGCTCTTCTCCACTCCACATTCTTCGCTCTCCTCAGCATGTTGTCAGAAAACACAGCACTACGGCCGACCTCCTTAGCCAGAAGGGAGCCCTGGCCAAGGCATGCGCGCAATCTCAGTGCTCAGTGGAGACAGGTGCTTCACCGTGGCTCAGGCAAGTGAAGCACATGAAGCTATCACAGGGTAAAGCTGAGAAACAGCTAAAAGAAATCTCAGAAAGAAGTGAGAAAAGGGTGAACATATAAACAAGGAAAATATCTCTGCATTATGGTAAATTTAAAACCTTGGGGCTTAAACAGTTCAGTGTTAAAAAAGAAAACTAAAGGCAAAGAAAATTTTGATGCACTCATATAAACCTTAAAATCACCTGAATATACAGATTTGGTAAAGTCAATGTTTATAAACTTTTGGAAAAGAAAACAAACATGAGTGGGACTATTATGTTTTATTTTGCAGGAGTTATGCTAAACAAGACACTGAGAGGTTTTAATATGCCTACTTACAGGCTTCAATATATCAATTCCCATTAATCTGACTCAATTTGAACACTATTATGGTCAATTACATAGTTATTAATTTTGAAATCTTGATGAAATGGAGCTTGAAAACTAAATTAATCATGCAAATATAAATTAAGATTTTCTTAGAAAAGATATATTGACCATTCCCCATAAAATAGCCCCCCCACAAAAAAAGATAACTAAAAAATTTCCAAAGTAATAAAGTCATATTTCAGGCCTAAATCCTAGCCCATATATTTCTCATGTAAACCCACAACAAAATTTCTATCTATGATAATTCCTGTAGCAAAATGGTTGTAGAAATTGCATAGTCTCTCATGGCACAGAATAGGAAATTTGATAGGAAAGTTAGAAGTACTTTTGGCCCTAGATGGCCTGAACATAAAAACCTGAATTGGACACAAAGCACTGAAGAATCATCTTCCTCCATTTTTATTCCTTAAGTCCAAACAGCCGTTTCAAGAGGCATCAAAAAGATTTACTATTAGTAGGCTGAGATGTTTGGCCCTTTGGGTGTAATTTGGATTAGATTAAGGTACACGAACTTCAACTGAGAGTCTAATTTTTTCCCTTTGGCAGAAGAAAAAAGCTTTTATATTTGCACCAACGGCTACTAGCAAGATAATGTGGTGAAAAGTCACTGCCTTAAGATTCCATATTAATTCAATGAAGAGAGTCATACTACTACCGTCAGTTATATCTGAAGATTGAGAGTAATGCACTCTTATTATATTTTAAACTTAATTATGTGAAAATTAGCAAGTCATTGTAACATAATTCCATGTCCCTATAAAACCCTTCTCTGTTTAAAAATATTTCTCATAATGAATATTCTATTTTCCCTTTGAAATATTCCCTTCCTCTTTCATGATTTTTTTTTTTGGTGTGCATGTGAAAATTTTATGTTATTTTCAGAGAAACATATACCCATCTTGTCTGAAGATTTTATGCAATATAACTGGTATTGGAAATGCTTCTCCTTATTGGTTTGAAGTTACGTAATTTTGTGTTGCTTGTCCTCAACATACTACTGACAGATGATTACATATGAGGAAAGAAACTTAATTAGTGTTTTGGGTTGGATCTAGAATGAGTCTTCAGCATCCCCTATGCTCAGAACCAGGGCTTTGGGAATGCGAATGACACTACAGCTGAATGTGATTTTGGGGATGAGGTGGGGTCTATAGTGGCAGCTCATTGCAGACTGTACCTAGAGGACACATCTTCCTTTCAGGCTCCTTCCTCATTGTAGTCTCTGAAACTGGGCTGCCACGTTGTGAACTGTTTCTCTTTATCAGATCCTTTTTCTCTCTTTTTTTTGTGCATCAGAGACAACCAACTAAACTGTGAACTGAGATAAATTTCTGTTCCTTTAAATTACAGGGATTCTGTATCTATCCTAGCAATGATGAAGTAAATAAGACAGGTTTTGGCACCAGAAAAGTGCGGTCATCACTGTGACTGTACTTGACCATGTAGCTTCAAAACCCCTGGCAGGGGTTTGAAAGATTCTTGAAAGGATTTTGGAAGCCATTGGAAATTCCATCTAGAGAAAGCCCAGAATGCTATAAGCCAATCTGGATAAGTTTTTTTTTTTTTTTTTTCTTTTTGAGACAGGGTCTCGCTATGCAGTTGAGGCTGGACTTGAGCTCACTTTTGTAGCCCAGGCTTGTCTCGAACTCGCACCGATACTCCTACCTCAGCCTCCCAAGTGCTAGGATTACAGGCATGCACCACCACACCAAGCTTGGATAAGTTATCTTTGTTAGAGCTTAGAAAACTAGAATGCTGACATAAAGGCAGATGGTAAAGTTCAGAATCAGGAAGTTTTAGTTGAGAGCAAGGATTCGATTGGCATCAGAATCTATACCATGTGTTTTACACTCCAGTAGAAATTTTATGTACAAATTGCTCATGTCCTGAGTCTTTGCATTAAACTGAGATTATTAGCAGCAAACTAATTAATTTAGCAGAGTAAACTGAACATAGCTCATTATGGAGGCTGTTGCCAGGTTTTAATCATAGATACTATGAAAATCAGAAGGAAAATTCATTGGAAAAATACATTTGAAAAGTGTTTCCTTTCCCCAAAAAGGAAGAACCTACAGAATGGAGGATAGCTGATTTAAAAGCCTTGAATTAAAAGGAACACAAGTACTTGACTCAGGGGACTGGGGAGATAGCTCGGTGGAATGAGCACTTGTCTGGCAACGGAAGGGCTGAAGTTCAATCCCTGTTTCCACTCCCCACCCTACCAAAAAAAGAAAGAAAGAAAAACAAGTACTTGGATCAGGACAGTAGGGAGCATGTCTGGAAGACATCTTGGAAATCAGAGACCCATCCTTGGTATGTTCAAAGTTGAAATGGTGAAAGACTTCAGTTTAAGAAAACTGTCCTATAGCTACTAGAGAATTAATTATTTTAATGATCTGATTTACAATACTTGGCCACATAGGCATTCTGTTTCTTTTGCAATAAGACCAGCAAATTCCACCAGCTCCTTATCACATACCATTTGCTAGAAAGTGGGTTCTGAATCAGAAGTACTACGGTATAGATTGCCATAGCAATGGATGAGGCATTGTGTAAGCGCAGAGGAGGTGATTTGAGCAGAACTACTACATACAGTAAAGACAAATTTCTATCCAGAATGTGTATTTAACTAATAGACAATCATTCTGGTACAAAAGTTTCTTTTTGGAGACTAGGCCAAAGAGGAACAGTATTATATCTGGCAGTGTGAAAGAGTTGTTGTCAAGGAGATCTAGCCTGCTCTTGATTCAAGAGCTCCAAGTCTGTAACATGGTTCAAGCCCAGGGAATGATTAAAATGTTATAAAATTTCAACAACTGTTTGAAGTTTTGTTTTATGGAATTAGAAAATCCAGTAGGAAAACTGAATATTTCAGTTCTAGGAAAATTACCCATTGCCATAAATCTATGAATCAGACAACTGTTTGTTGTTTTGACTCTGCTATCCATTATAAGAACCACGTTTCCTTTACTTAAGTGTAGTTTCCAGTCTAGATCTCACCTATGGAGAAGAGCAGTAAGAGAACACTTCAAAATGATTTAACTTCAATTAAAATCAATTTATCAGCATATAGGTTTAGCACACCTATTCTAGAAGTTCAAAATTCAATCTTTGAAATGCTCCAAAAACTGAAATTTTTGAATGCTGTCATGGGATCTCAGGTAAAAATAGAGTCACTGCATGATATGGTGACTCTGAGTCAAAACGCAAATGCTTAAAATTATCTCTTAACATCACTTTCAACCTATATGATTATATTACATGTATATAACAAATAAACTTCAAGTTTATACTGGAGTCCCTTTATCAAGATATCCTACTATATATGCATAAATATTTTTACATATGAAAAATTTGAAACTGGAAACACTTCATCTTAGCAAAGAGAAACTCACCTGTTTAAGCGAAAGACATTCCTCTTAGCCTCCTCCTCAACTGTGCTTATGTCTTAAGAAATGAAAAGTAACACTCCAGTATCCACAAGGCTTTGAATCCTTTGCTCCACATTGAACCAACCCAAGAAGGTATTTCCAATTTATTCACATTTTCCCTCTTCCAGCCTTTGCTGCAACCCAGAGATTAAAGCGACAATTATAAGAATGGATTCTTACTCCCTCACTCTCGTGGCCATTAATTGCAGAATCTGTATTAGTAGGCCAGTGCCATTAGAGTTAGTCCCATCAAATTCTATGTCCTCTTCACCATTGTCTCCCACCCTTAATATTCATTTCCCTACATGCTGTTTGTTGTATGCTTATATGAATTTCAAGCAGCATCCATTTGCTCAGTGGAGGAACATATAGATGAGATTCTACCTCTAAAATATCCCACTTTTCAGTGCTACCAGCCAGGGAACTAGACTGTGCACACAGAATCTTTTGGGAAGACATACTTCATCTATACCCAACCATAAAAGGCATTTAAGCATTTTTGTCAAACTATTAAATAGTGAGATTGTCAGGTGCGGAGGGGAATGTAGGAATATAGAAAATTTAATTTCCAGTTAAAGTTGTTAGTAAGTGATCTGAAATCTTCTTGTGTATACTCACTGAAACATTTCTTCTGTAAACAAAAGATCAAGAAAGTGAAAAATCGTTTGCAGAATCTTGTCCCACAACCAACTGAATGAATTATGGTGCAAGCTAAACCCTAAAGTTTCATAAGGTGATTACTGTAAATTTACACAATATTTTTAAAACACACCAAACATGAACCAGAGAGAGGCTGGGTTGAGGTCCAAGTTTTCAGGGCAAACCTCTTGGAAAACCTTGCCAGAGTTCCAAGTTTTTTCAAAGCCAGATCTTTAATCACCTTTGGACCGTACCCTACCCTCTGTCTCTGGCTTCATGTTTGGTGTGTTAAACTTCCTCATGTGACTGCTCCATCATATTCCATATGTTGCATGACTGAGCAGATGCTATGCTGTTTGAAATTTGAACTTCCAGGACTGGAAGCTATATTTTCTTTTTATAACCTACGTAACTCACATAATTCATTAGGTGAACAAAATAGGGTATAACTCGTACTCACCATTACCATTTTTTAAAAGCTATTCAGTAAATAATACATAGATAATATTTTTTAATTTTAAAGAAAATAGAAAATATAAAAATTATTAAATTTATACATTTCAGAACAAGATGGTAATAAATTAACAAAGTTTTTAATATTGAATATTGTCATCTTCAAAGTATTTGTTCAATTACCAGATTTAGGGAAGCAAAATTGAAAAAAAAAAAAAAGAAGAGCATTAATTGTTTTTCTTTTTTCTATAACCAGTAGAAATTATACATGAATAACATTTTATGTACCCTTATTTCTATATCTTAGCTCATTTACACACACCACACACACACATATATATATATGATTACATATAATAATTCTTTCTATAACTCCCAAAAATATTTGGAATAGAAAGAATATAATTTATATATATATATATATATATATATATATATATATATATATATGTAATACACAAGATTTTATTTGTATGATAATTGAAATTTTAAAACATTGAAAATCATAGGTAATTATAATTAGTGAGTGAGCAAATAATGTTTCAGATGGTAACATTCTAGCATTAAATTGCAGAGTCTTCAGCATTACATTGTCTGCATATTAAGTAAGAATATTTTATATTAATGAAGTATTTGAAAATAGACACAAAGTAATATAATATTATTTGGCCTAGGCTGGATGGATTTGATAATCACATTGGATCACCTCCTTCCAATCCCTTAATGTGGGTAACATTTCTTACCACATGCATATGTTTTGGTTTTGTGGTTGAAACCTAACAGATACATATCTGATAGCATATGCTTTTCTAAAGGAATCTAGTCTTAATAATTAGTTTCAACAACTGTTTTTCATATTTGTTTATTGGGTCTCTCTTTTGATTATATTTAAAAGACTTAATAGCTCTTGTTATACTGCTAAAATGTACTGGTATTCTATGGCATGATGTGATAACAGAAACAGGCAGAAAGTAATCATTTGATACTGTTAATCAAATGCTTATTGAAATTCACAGTGACTATTTGGCCACTCACCAAGTTTATGAGGTTGAGGTAATAAACATTAGAGCCAGTTTTTCTTCTGCAAATACATTGAAGAAATTGGGGGAAAGAAAATGTTTTAAAATTCCAGCCTTGGGGCTGGGGAGATAGCTCTGTGGCACAAGAGCCTGCCTAGCAAGTACAAGGTTGTGAGTTTGAAACCTGGAACCACAAAAAGAAAAAAAGAAAGAAAAAAAAAAAAAAAGAAGCAAAGAAATAAAATTCCAGCCTTAAATGAGGTAGGGGTGGGCCAAATAGCTCAGCAGATTAAAGCACCCTGAGAGGCTGGTCTTGCCCCTGGGGTGTGATCAGATGGCAATTGAGACTGGATATGGTGGTGTGTGTCTGTAATCCCAGCTCTTGGG